>JARJUA010000012.1:0-53226 GCA_030787035.1 Aschersonia sp. MBC 877 | reverse complement strand
GTAACACGATCCGCGCGTCTCGTCTTGTCTCGTCTCGTTTATGCGAGGCAGCGTCATGAAGTGGAATGCCAACTCTCGCGCAAGACTGCAGACAGATCAGCGTCCGCACCTCCACATGGTCCATGGCCAGATAACGGAAAACGCTACATGTCAAAGACCAGATGATAGTCATTGTTTTTGGCATCAACATGGGCGCAACAAGTCTCATCAGTCCCTGTTTACTGATGGATGGACCTGTCCTGCACGGCGCGGGAATAGCCAGGGAATAGAATCACTACCAGACATTTTTCTCAAAACGGACGTGCGTCCAGCCAAACAACTGTATGGGGAGAAAAAAAAACGACCGACAAAGTGCCTCCCCCAAGCAAATCACGCCCGATTAGTCATGACCCTCGCCTCCGCCATCACGTTCCCCCCCCTGACACCAAACCACCTCGCATATGCACATCACCACCAATACTTGGCCATCGTATTGCCACCACGTCATCGATTCCAAAGACCGCAAAACAGTGCGCGCAAGCCCTCGTCTTCTCACTGATGGCCTACCGCTGGACGAAGCAGGAGAAAGTAAAGCGCGGCGTGTGGTCGGTTGCTGTGGCGGCCGTCATCTTCGTGGGCGCCGTGACGGGCGCCCAGCTCAAGACGGATAAGCAGAAGCAGGAGGTGCGTTTGACAAACTGTGGAATTTTTCCCTTGTGCCTCGTGACGTGGGCGGCGACTGATAGCGCGTGATTGCGGCATGAGTCAAGGCAATCGAGCAGTTCAGGTCGACGTCTGCGGCCGAGCAGATTGCCATTCTGGAGACACAGAGGCATCATTTGATGCAGCACAAGGCAGGCCTGCAACGTAAGCTGGACTTGTTTAGGGAGCGCGTGCGGGAGCGCGAGCTTGGCAAGTGATGGGGCGGGCGTCGCCGAGACTTTGGAAGGCTCATCAGGTTTGCGTGCGTTCAAGGCTCCAAGACCAAGATACCCTCATATACGAGTCCATCACCACACAAGCCTTCGCTTGACTTGTTTTTAATCGTCCATGTCATCCATCACAGCTCGTCCCTTTGCGACATTTCGCAAGGGCATCGACAGGGAAATGAGCCGCAGCTCCGTCAATAGTGTTGATTTGTTTCTGAAGCTACAATAGTTGAAATGCTTTGCTTTGCTCTCCGTCTAGTCTGCGCGCATGTTGGACCGTCGTCGCCTCCCTCATTGTGCCACGTCCAAGTTTTTCCGCTACTACTGCAACGAGCCATCGGCTGAAGGCAGCGGGATTGCCTTGTACAGAAGAATGAGAGCAGAGTGCGATTCACCGCCGCCTGCCAGTGCCTCAACCTTGTCCACCGTCACCTCCGAGACTTTGTCGTCATTGAACCACCACCATTTGCCATCCTCTTCCATCGCTTGACCAGGCGCGCCGGGTCGTGCCGTCTTCTTGACATAAGCAGTGTAGTGACCGCTGTCCGCACTGGCGCCTTGGTGTGTCACGACACCGCGAAGTTCGTAGATGCCCGACTGATTCGCGCCGTCGTCACTGCGCAAGGCTGGGTCAACGAGGGCATACAGTTCCTTCTTCGCAGCGAGCAGAGCGGCGTCCTTCTCCGAGTCAATCTCAGCGTCCGTCTTATACGTCTCGCCCATGATCGTGTCGCCATCCCCGGACGTCTCAGTTTTCTTCTCCTTTTTCGCTGCCGCCGACTCCTTGTCTTTTTTCTCCTTGTTCGATGGCAGACCGGCGCCTCCAGGGACGTTGGCGACATCGTCATCCGGGTTCTTCTTGCGACGCTTACGCGCGCGCTCCATGTCCTCTTCCTCTTTTCTGACTTCACGCACTTTATCACGGACGGGAACAAGGGCCTTCTTCAGTTCGTCCGAGCAGAACTCGACAATATCCAGCTCCTGAGGAAAAGTGACCTTGCGCATAATCTTGGCCTTCTTCTGCGTCTCGCGTTTCCAGAAGAATCGCACAAAATGCACAGTGAGATACTTTGGGGCCCGGGAAATCTTTGATGTCTTGGTGTACGTTGCGTTTCGGTCCAGCGTGTCTGACCTCTTTTCTAATTTCTCGGAAAGGGCCGCCAGGATCCCGTCGCGCAAATGGTTGATTGTGGCGTCGATGTGGCAGTTGAGCTTGAAGAATTTGTCTTTGGACGTGACAGCTTGCTCGCCACCAGTGCGCGCCTCCTCTTCGTCACATTCTAGCGTCGATGAGAACTCGCCCGCCATGTATTTGTCGACGAAAGAGACCTCGGCAGAGCCGTCACCTGGCTTGATTTTGACTTTTTGCCCAATCTGCTGGACAATCTGTGACCACGCCTCTTCAGCATCCTGCTGCGCGAAGCCGTGATGGGACTTGGCCCTCTCGGCGAATTGAGGAAAGACCTCTCGGAGCGAAGCGAGAAAGGCATAAGGCGGAAACGCGTCAAGGCTCTTGTGCAGGCCATCGTACAGAGAGGCAAGCTGTGCAGCCAGGTCCTCTCGAGGCATGCTTTGAGCAAAGCGACCGGCCGCAAAGTAGTCACGCAAGGAACTCTGAAGCTCGGGAATAAGTCGCAGCGTCTGCAGACTCGCGTTCAGGTAACAGGTGTTTCCGAGATTTGTGAGACCAGCGGGCGTGACGCCAGCCTGCTGCGCCTGTTCTGCAATGGACATGTCCTCGATAAACTTGACTGGAACCTTGGGTCGGACAAGTTCACCCCCGTCGCCTCGAGGTGTGCCCATCATCATGATGACTTGACCGGGTTTGAGACTAAGATCGCTCATACTTGCATCGTCCTTTAGCTGGCCGCGATTGACCAGGATCTTTTGGCGATCCGGCTCGACGTTTGTCAGACTGAAGAGCTGAAGCTTGAAGTCCTGGCCTGTGGATGACGATTCGACCTCGACATCGTACTTTTTGCCCTGATGCTTCACCACGACTAGGCATGCATCTGTCAGAACCACCAAGCGTCTCGCCGCGCACGCTGCATATGGAGGGGAAGAGGCCAACCTGTCATTGACGCCATTGTGGCCGCAAGCCGACCCGTCGGGACGAAGTCGAGCAAGACGTGGCGCAGGATGTGTACAGATGTCCGTATACGATTCCCTGACGATCACTTATAGATCATCGCTTGGCGGCAAGTATGCTATGCTGAAACGCTGTTCTTGAAGTTGCAGGGCCAGAAGTCGAAACAATTTAGCTGGTACTATTGTGAACAGAGAATGCGTCACGACGCTGGCTGATTGCAGCTGTGGGCACTTGTTTTCCGGGAGACAGGCCCCACCCTGGTGGGGCAGGCTCGAGGCCTGGCAATTGAGACCCGAGGGGCATCGGTCAGGTAGGCATCTGGGGGTCGGTCAAGCCAATTAGATCAACACATCAAGCGGTACTTCTTATGTTTGAAACTCGAGGTTGAGATGGAAGTACTCAAGCTACAAAGCGAGTGGTGCTATTATAGAGGGACTTTTGGAGTCAATAGCAAAAAGGTACTAGATGCCTACAGTTGGTGGCTTGCCGTCATGGTCATGTGCTGGGTCGGCTGACTGGCAAAGAAAGACGATTCCAGATGAAACACCATTTGCAAGCATCCAGGTGCACACTCGATGAGCACGGGGCTTCGCAATTGCGTTGAGTTGCTCATGGGAATTGGGGACGGTGGTGCATTGCTGTGATCCGGCGCCTGTCGTCGGTCATCCTCTCCGACTTTGGGCAGACTAGGGCAACTAAATCCCTGTTCGTTCAACTGCGCAGCGACATGTTGGGTGAAGTGATATATGTGTACAACACCATGGAAGCACATGATGTTATCGAATCCTTTTCTCAATTGAGACAGTCGGAATATAAACACCAATTTCGGAGCGAAGTAACTGATGTCAATTCAACAGAACTGTATGGTCACGTGATGTGGACACCGTCTCCTCCCACCTACTGCATTGCGTAACCCCACGAGGCAAGGTTCAGCGGGTCGTCAGGCGTCGCTCCAGGGCACCTCGCCTACTATTTGCTCGCAGGCACCCACCACCAGCCTTGATCATCACCATTGGCTTCAATGTTCAATCAGGCCGCGTTTTCTCAATGAGCTATCATGGTAAGAACTTCCGCAGAAAAGTGCATGCTCACTTGGACCCAGACGTAGCTGACGCGCGAGTCGTCGACAGTCTCAATCTTTGCGGCCGTACCTTCAATGCGTGCGCAGCAGCTTGACTGCCGCCCTGACCGTGTCCAACTTCGCCTCGCAGACAGCTGAGAGACATAACGTTCCCGAGATCGAAGCCCAGACCTCGCCCGAAGTTCTCTTGACCCCTTTGACGATTGCGCGAAATGAAAATGAGCGTGTTCTTATCGAGCCGAGCATCAATTCCATCAGAATCAGCATCAAGATCAAGCAGGCTGACGAGATCGAACATATCCTGGTTCACAAATTCACCAGGTTCTTGACGCAAAGAGCAGAATCGTTTTTTATTCTCCGGAGAAAGCCTATCAAGGTTCGTGCTGGCTTGGCTGTACATGGACTGGTGGTGTTGTTCTGACTTGGTCACAGGGATACGACATCTCCTTCTTGATAACGAACTTCCATACCGACGAGATGTTGAAGCATAAATTGGTCGACTTTATCATACAGTTCATGGAAGACGTAGACAAAGAAATCTCGGAAATGAAGCTTTTCGTATGATAGCCTGCCCCGATCTCCACTCTCGATCCTCATAAATCTGACCGAGCACAGCTCAATGCGAGAGCGCGATTTGTTGCCGAGTCTTTCCTGACCCCTGTAGGTTGACCGAGACCTTGTCGGAGACTGAACCAGCTAACGTCGCTCAGTTTGATTGACGGATGAGAGATGAAGCATGCGCAAAAGAGCTGTATGGGTGGTGAGGACTCTATGATTGTATGACTCGTGTTGTGCCAATAGCAAATACTACGTGCCCTGGGAGTAGGAATCCTTCACTTGGTCAGTGAGGGGGAGCAGTGAAAGGGCTGATTTGATACCGCAGTGATGGTGGTGAAGAAATTTAACAGTCAAATTCCCACGGCAGCCTCGAACTTCACTGAGGTATCCTTGATGGCGAGCATTCTGAGCTTACATCACAAGATTCCCACCAATGACTATTGAAGATGACGAAGAAAAAGGTCCAGAACTGACGCTTTTCACCACAGTGAAGCAAAAGTGAGCTGCACACAATGGGCGCCGTCTCATCTTCACTGCTTCATACAGTGTCGACCCAAGTCCGCGGCACAGTCGGCCATGCAAGCCACCTAGTCCTCACGGTGAATGGAATCACAGACTTGAAGAGCCTGCCGCACACTGTGCATCTCATTCTCATACGTGACAGCGCCTTGTGCCTCTTCTCCTCCCGATATTGGCGGCTGGCAGCCAGCTGCTGACGACCGGGGGCTGTTCGTGCGGCTCTCCACTCCGGGCGGCTGCAGCGTGTTTGTGCGCGCGTTGACAAAATCAACAACAAATCGAGCTCTCCCTTCTGCATCCTTTGTATCCGTAGAGCCTTCCTTGGAGTTTTGGGTTTAGGAGTCCGTTGCTGTTCTCGACACACTTGCAGCCAGCCACCTATTCGTATTCACCTTGCCTTACTGCCTTTCCCTAACGACACATATGAGCGGTCAGTGGCCGATATACTTGATCCTATCTGCAACAAGCGTTCAACGCAAGCCATCAATCAATTCAATACTCATCCAATCATCGCTCCGAAGCCTGGGTCCAGCTTTTTCTTTCTTCACGCCGTCTCTGGGTCAGAATGAAGCCGGCCACGCGTTTGAATCCTCAATCGGCTGCCTGGGTCCCGAGGAACCCAGATGAATGCAGTACGGCCAGCGAGGTGAGATTCGCCCTCACGGACATGGTCATGAGCTGTCATAAGCTGAACTTGCCTGTTCGTCGCAGAAGTCGAGTGACTCAGCTGAACAACGCACCTGTGAGTCCGAAAACACGTTTTCGACCAATACTAGTTTTACAGGAACTTGGGATGGCGCTTCTGCCATCGATGTCTTGACTCATGCTTTGCGCCGAAGTAACGAGCAGTCAGAAGCTACTCCCTAGTATGGAACCAGCTCCAAAGCTCCTTATCACGGCCAGACGAACAGTATCGCTGCGGGTGTTGTTGGGGAAGACAGTCGTGGAGCCGGTGGCAATGACTACCCCCGCCCAGCTGGGCTTGATGCCAACTTTGGGCAGGACTCGGTCGCCCTCACTCCCCTATCACCCCCCGGCGCTGGCTTGCCCATGAGCCAGTCATACAAATCCATTCCAAGTTTCGTGAGTCCAGATTCTACCGGCCGATACGGCAAGATCACTCGCACTTCAGGTGAACTGCTCAGCCCTGGAAGTACCCGACCCGGTATCTTCACGGAGCCTCGAAATTATGCTCCGCGCACTTCCGGCTTGCCTGTGTCTCTGTCTAGCGAACCTCCCCCCAAGTTTGACTTGTCTGTGGTCTTGCCAGGAAGAGATGGCCATGTACGAGGCAGCTCTGATGTCAATGGAGCACGTCTTGATGTCGAGCATGGCCATCAGTTCATGCGCACCGATGCTTTGGTCTCTTTTACTGGGAATGAAAATGAGGCACCATGTGGCAGCATTCAGTCAGTGCGATCTAGTCATCTCAATGCGCTCACGGCTACCATGACCGGCTTCCCGTCCTTTGAGGTGGCCATGCGGCCAGAAAACTTTCCCTTCTACGAGGGAGCGAGGCAAGCTGTCGCTGTGAACCATGGCGTGGTGAAGCTGAAGAACGTAAGTGCATGGAGGACGACCAGAATACCGATTCATGTTGGGTGCTGAAAGGGACTGCAGATTCCCTTTGCCACAAGAAGGTCGGAGGTGATTGCGTTCCTAGGTCGCAACTCCAAAATCCTGAACGACTCGGATGAGCCTGTCCACATCATCATGGAACGAGTGACCAGCAAAACCATGGACGCATACGTGGAGTTTGTTACGCTCGAAGATGCCAACAAAGCAGTCGAAAAACACCAGCAGCACGTTGGCAACGGCAGAGTAAGCCGCCTCGGCGACCGTCCCGTCGAGGTCGAGCTCTCGAGCCAAGAAAGCCTCATGAAGGATCTCTTTCCGCTCGCGAAAGGCATTACATGGCATGGGATGGCCCCCCATTTCAACATGGTCAAGCCGGATGAGCCGTGGGACAACTTCAAGGGGTTTGTTTCTGAGGAGGAAATGGTGATGCTCGTCAAGCACGTTGAAGTGCCGCATCGTGTAAGTTGTCTTGCTCGCACCGGACCGACATGATCAACCTGGACTGAGTTCGCTGCATGCAGTCTCCGTTTTCCAAAGACTGCCCACAGCGTCCATATGAGTGCTTGATCAGCACCATCAAAAAATTCCCCTGGTATGCCACTGAACGCATCACCATCAGCCAGAGACGCGCCGTCTTCCGCGCGACCTGTGAGCTGGCCCGCCTGCTCCAGCGCAGCATACAGAAGCAGGATGACTCTGTGAACCTGAACAGGCAGCTTTTCCGTAGGTTATGCACATGTGCTATGCGATGTCCTGGCTTTACGCCCTTGATGAAGGACGATGTCGCTTTTCTGGCCGGTTTCTCCGATCTGGAGGGGCGTAATTTCAATCAGCCGCGGTTTGCCGATTGCTGGCGTCACCAGTACAGCATCGTTCCCAAGGCCGGCATGCCGCTTGATGTTCTCGAGGTACGTGCGACAGGATGCTGGCGTCTTGTCTTGACAGCTCATGGTTCAGATCAGAAACTGACGGACTGCCCACTTAGTGGTACATTGCCGTCATCCGCGAGCAGACGCAGCGCGACATGATGGCCCGACAACACTCGGAGCGTACAACGCTACAGGAGCGGGGCGCGGCAACAGACCTGTACTGGGGATACTTCTGGGCCGAGCTGGGCTACGTATTCGGCCCCTCGTTTGATCAGTTGACCCTGTCGCAGGCCGCTCACGCCGAATTTTCGGCCATCGAGCGCATCCTCGCACGTGCTTTGGGTCCCAAGTAGGGGCTGGCGACAAGACGAGGTCCTATTTTGGCTTTTGGAGATGTGAAACTACTCGAGGCTGGAAATGACGGGGTGCTTCAGCTAATGCTTACTCGTGGATGCTGCTGGATGGGTAGGATCGAATCCAGTAATTAAGGAGTTATGCTATCACCACCATTTGGGTTGATTATTGGCAGGGTCAGGCTGTTGTTCGGCCCGTAAGACAGATTCCCGACCTCTTTTTGATCCAAGTCGCAATGAGACTGTCCTGGGTGGGTTGACCATCAATATCATGGTGAAGATGATAGGTTGCCAACATAATAAAGCACGCCGATCAACGATGACAACGCTGAAGAATTTTTCCCACTCTTTCGATTGGAGGGACTCGGGGCGGTGCTGAAGGATGATGGGCATGACGGCAGATGCCACTGATCGATTTCTCCCTCCTTGCCTCCCTCTCTCTTCCCTCTCTTTTCATGCATCTTGCAGGACGAATGAGAGGGGCTAGTCGTGACCTGGCAGCATTCTTTATGGGCAGGCAAAAGGAAACGTGCAGCTCGGATTGGCACCGAGGGGCAGCAGGTGCCGCGGGCCCCACCGGCCCTGTCCAGGGTCAACTGCGTGCTGCTGCCCCACCACAGCTTTCTGGCTTGAGAACACGAGTCGACAACTTTTGCCGCTGTTTCTTGCAATTCACTTTCAGGGACATTGTTTGCTGCCGGCGTCGTTTCTCGCCGCTCCAACAATCAGCTATTGTATTGACGATCCATCTCGTCTTCTGTCGGTGCATCCTCCTCAGACTCGTTCCGGCCTTCACAAATCTCTGACGCTTTCTGGCCTCATCCCACCAACTTTGAGAGTGAAAGGTTCCCATTGACAACAACATCACCATGTCTGCCAAAAAACAGCCAGATGTCTCCCCTCCTGCTGAGGCGCCGACGGCTCCCCAGGCTCCCAAAGAGGCAGTCGCCGTCGCCTCGGGCCCCTCTGGTGCCGAAACCCCCCTCAGCAAATTGACTTCCCGCCTCGCCCAGATCACGCAAAAGGCAGGCCACAAGGAGATGTGGGGCGTCGAGCTGTCGCCTTCAAGCCACGCGCCGACGCAGGTCGTTTTGCTCAAGTTCCTGAGGGCCAATAACAACGATGTGGCGGCCGCCGAGAAGCAGCTCATCTCTGCCCTGGAGTGGCGCAAGAGGGTGCAGCCTGCCAAGCTGGTGACCGAGACGTTCGACCGCGCAAAATTTGGCGACGTGGGATATGTCACCGTACACAAAGACGAAGCCGGCAAGGAGACTGTCATCACCTGGAATATCTATGGCGCCGTCAAGGATAACAAAACCACCTTTGGCAACGTCCAAGAGTGGGTTTCCCACCTCGCTGCTGAAGCTGATGCCAGTAGAGCCTGCTGACGAGGGAAATTGCAGATTCATTCGCTGGCGTGCGGCCCTCATGGAGCTTGGCGTCCAGAAGCTTCGGCTCGGTGAGATAAAGGAGCCCCTGGCCGAAGACGGTCCAGACGTATACCAAATGCTTCAAGTTCATGACTATTTGTCCGTCAGCTTCTTCCGCATGGACCCGGCCGTCAAGGCGGCCAGCAAGGAGACGATTGAGACTTTCTCCATGGCATACCCGGAGTTGCTTGCCCACAAATACTTTGTAAATGTGCCCGCCATCATGGGCTGGACGTTCGGCGTCATGAAGCTCTTTCTTGCTCCGGCCACTCTGCGCAAGTTCCATCCAATGGCATCTGGTACCACTCTCGCCACTGAATTGAAGGGAATATCCGCGTCTCTGCCGAAAGAGTACGGAGGGCAAGGCCCGAGTGTGAAGGAGGCCGAAACCGTGAAGCTGGCCGACACGAAGCCCAAGGCAGAGGAGGAAAAGGCAGAGGTCGTGTCGGGCGCCGCAGTTGCTCCTGCCGCCGCTCACCCCGCACCCCAGCCTGTCGAGTCGGCGGCTGTCGAGACAAGTCAAGATGCCCACGACAAAGCTGCCACTGCCTCACTTGAGCATGACAGCAATGCCAATGCCGTGGTGGCCGAGGCGGTGGATAAGGAGGCGACGTCTTAAGTTCGCGCGTGTCGTGACAAACGCCGGGGGCTTCTCTGTGCGCCTGCAGATCAGCCCCCCATCGTCTGTTATGCCAGATGACGGCACGACTGCCTTTCCCTTTTGTCCATGGTTTTCATGTGGTGAACGATAGCGATGAAGGTGTCCGGGCCGAGTGAATACCCCCTTTGATTGTACCGTCCTTACATTCGGTCGGTTTTTTTTTGTTTTTGTTTTTTTCGTTCTAGTCTTGAAAAAGCTCTAGGAGAGGCATGAATAGAAGTTGGCGAGGTGTGTACCTTGTACCTGATCAAAGCTTGAGGTGCAAGCCTCCACACCTGGCTCTGGCTCGTTTGGCAGCCCGCGGGGCATCGTTGGCCGGGTCATCGTCGAGATTTGTCCTGCAAGGAGCGTACCGTGCAAACTACTGTGAAGACGTCATGATGAAGATGGTCACATTCGGGCAGTTCTGGCCGGACCGGTCAGCTCGCTTGGCGTGTGGTATCATTGAAGGCTCGGCGAGGCAAGCCCTCGTCTGGACTTGGCGTGTCGACATGCGGAAAAAAGGAGTCAAGGTGAGTCCTTTCGCGCTCTCCTCGAACGTCTGTCCCAGGAGATGACGAGTTTTCGGCCTCGAATTCGGGCTTCAGAGGCTAAAGTGGTTGGCAAGCGGGCCCACGTGCCATGACGGACTGCAGGCCACGGGTGATGCCAACGAAACCCGAACCAAAGTCTGTATTTTCGTAGCAAGTTCTACCCACGAAACTCAACATGATTCTACTTGAGCCCTGGTGGTGTTTGATAAGGCAAAGAAAGGCATGCGTGACGTTTTTCGGCCAAAATCCTGGAATCCTTGCCATGGTCCATACGAGGCTCGCTAGGGTGTACTCCGGTCGTAATCTTTATCTGTTTATTATGATCAATCATGTCGGGGGTATATCGAATGGACCCGAGACATTCTGCAGCCTGATGGTCCCCAAGGCTCCAGAAGGGATGGGGGCTGCATCTCTCAGCTGGCAACTAATAAGGCCGAATCCTGACAGCAATCACACAGAATGGTGTGGACAGTCCAAGCAATCAGGAGCTCGCCAGCTCGCGTCGATAGATGATACGTGTGGCGACGGCTGGGCCGTCCCATCCCTTTTCCGTACTTCCGACGAGATTCCTGAATTCACAGCTTCAGCTGGGGGGGCGGATCAAAGGCCTCAACTGTGGTGAGCCCCTGACGCTGCACCCATTCTGCCTGGTGGTAACAGTCTCACCATGAGCTGTGATTGTGACGCTTAGGTACGGACCATCACGGCGCGTTCTGAGCTGGAGATGCTCGGGCGCTGAAACGAGGTGAGACACGCGCATAGAATCACTGAACGGTCCTCCATGACCCTTCGTTTTGCTGTTCCGCATCCGACGGCTCGATTCTGCAAACTTGTTTCAATTTGTAGCAGGCCAGTAGTTCAGGCTCTTGCGCCTCTCGTGTTTTTTCCCGTCTCTTTTCCCGCAACTCGACCCGTTTGGCCAAAGTTTCTTTCCCGTGGCCTTTTTAGGTCCCAAGAGATGGGCGCAGAAGGGCTTTTTGCGGTGGGACGCAGGGCACGTCCAGGCAACTTAAAGTACTTAAGTAGGTTTACTTGTCGTTTAATTCCGGCGTCGGTTTCCGCTTTCACCGGGCGGGCAGTCACGCACAGAGCCCTTGTCCTGGTTCTGTCCAGAGTTGCCCAAGGCGAGCGAGCACGAGACACGATTCTTGCCTGAAAATCCAAGGATGTGAAGGGGGGACAGTCGGTCAAGAAACGGCTACATGTTGATATTGGAGCCACCAGCTCTTACCACACGCACACGGACTATCTGGAGCACGGCCAATGCCAGGGGCCGATGCATTGAACAAGTCCGGTCCCTCCCCAAGGTAGCCAAGGCGCGTTAATCTGTTGTCAGCCCGATACCCGCCACCAACGACACACACGCACAGAGAAGAGAGGAGCGTTGGCTGGCGTGCGTGCGTGTTGGGTGTGTGAGGGAGAGAGGTAGGCCGGAACCACTTCCTTCCACTTTCCTTCTCCCACACCTCGCCAATTCCCAACCCAACTTCTTCCCAACATCATCATCCGCATCGCCGTGCCCCCCCCCTTTCTGACAGTCGTTTCCACCACCAAATTGCTGCTGGCCACGTCTGTCGATCGCGACAAACGCACAGGCGTGCACGTCGTCTGGCCGCCATGTCTTTGTTCGTCGACAGCATCTTCTCGGCCCCCGCGACCGACGCCTCGTCCACACCCGCGTCTTCAGGCTCGACTCCGCCTACAACCGTTGCCGACACGGAGAGCCAGCTCTCGGACACGTCGAAACACGATGTCATCACCGTGGCCACCGGCGCCATGCATGCCGCTCCGCTCGAAATCCAGGAGCCCACGCCGTCCGAGTCGCCACCCTCTCGACACCGACCCAAGCGAATACGAGTCTCGGAACCCGTCTACAACCTCGCCAGGTTGAGCGGCACCGACCGCCACGGAAGACGACGCGCGAGGGGATACGTCCAGGCCGAGAAGCGCCGACGCACCATCTCTGGGGACACCCTGGTCGGCAGCATAGAGGGCACCTCGGACGAGTTCGAGACGTCCAATCATGGCTCCGACGCGTTGCACCTGCTCTGGTCTCCGTCGACGAATCTCCATTCCCCGCGCACGCGTCGGCAGACGAGGGCTGCCTCGCCACGACCTTTGCGCACCTCGTCCCGCCTCTCTGGCGTGTCGTCCATGGCCGCGAAAGTGACCAGCATGGGCAACAAGGGCCGTAAAAGCGCGACAAGAAAGAACCCCAAGCTGCTGCGCGAATTGAAACGCCTGCAGGACACCAATGAGTTTTCTGGCGTCGACGATCGTCCCGTGCTGCATACCGTGTGGTCCAACGGCAAATACGTCGACCCCGACGCGCCTTCTCCCGAGCCTCTCCGCAGACGGACCAAGGACGAGGGAGCCCAGAACCAAGCAGTGGCCGATGCGGACGACAAGGTCGAGGTGCCGTTGCAGGTGCAGGAGCCCGTCACCAACACGCGAAAGAGACGCGAAAAGAAGTATCTGGTCAAGGGGCTGTATGCCGGTCAAGATATGCCCTTCGACGCGCTGAAAGGCTTGACCGTGGGAGAGAAGAAAAAGGTCCTTGCCAGTCTTCCGGAACTGGCGCATTCCAAGAGCTGCGTCAACAAGATTATGCCGCCTCCAATTTACATGGGCCTTCGCACGCTCGTCGCCGGTCGGGATTTCAAGCTTCCTTATCACGTCTGCAACCCGATGCCGCCTGGCCAGCCGAAGCCAGACGAATGGAAGAAAATGACCAAAAGTGAGACATGCCCTGCCTGACACTGCCTTGAGGACGTTCCAGCCGTCGACTCGTCTGTCAAATGAGTTGGCACACAGACGAATAGGAAAAGGGGAAACGAGACGTCACCAAGAGAAGGAAGCAAAAGAATGGTATAGTTCGCCGGGTACATGTGTGCATTTGGCTAACTGCTTTGGTGTTTCTCAACAGACCGCTTCATCGGGGACTCCAAAGACTACTGGCGCAAGATGCCTCACTTGCATGACGTTTCCAAGTGCGTGTGCAAGCCCGAGGACGGATGTGGCGACAATTGTCAGAACAGGATCATGCTCTATGAGTGCGACGATGGCAATTGCAATGTGGGCAAGAGCCTCTGCACGAATCGCTCATTCGCCGACTTGGCGGTCCGTCGAGCCAAGGGCGGCAAGTACAGAGTCGGTGTGGAAGTCATCAAGACGTCGGATCGCGGTTACGGCGTCCGCAGTAACCGTTGTTTCAAGCCGAACCAAATCATCATGGAGTACACGGGAGAAATTATCACCGAGGAGGAATGCGAACGCCGTATGAACGAGGAGTACAAGAACAATGAGGTGAGATTGATCACCTCGTCACGACGTGGCTTTTCATTCCCGTCCGGATCCCTATTCCACGTCTTTTGTATTCAGGATTGTTCCTTTTCTTCTAACACGAATCTTTCATCAAGTGCTACTACCTGATGAGCTTTGATCAGAACATGATCATCGATGCCACCACGGGCAGCATCGCCCGTTTCGTCAACCACAGCTGCAATCCAAATTGTCGAATGATCAAGTGGATCGTGTCCGGACAGCCGCGGATGGCTCTCTTCGCGGGCGACCGGCCCATCACGACCGGAGACGAGCTGACGTACGACTACAACTTCGACCCATTCTCGGCCAAGAATGTGCAGAGCTGCCTATGCGGCGAGAGCAACTGCCGGGGTGTTTTGGGACCCAAATCCCGCGACGTGAAGCCCGCAAAGACGGACCTCAAGAAGGTGGTCAAGGCGGCAGTCAAGGCCGGCAAGCGCAAGCTCAAGGAACTCATTGGCGGCGACAAGGAGACCAAGACCGGGCCGGCGGCCAAGAAGCGCAAGATCGCGACCGCGACGGGTCTGAAGCGATCGATATCCAACGTGAGCCTCAAGGCGGCCAAGGGCGCGGCATCGGCTCTCAAGAAGGGCGTGTCGTCGCTTGGTCTCACCGGGGGGAAGACTCTCGCAGCAGCTGGTGCCAAGAAAACGGTCACTGCTAAGAGAAGCGTGTCGTCGCTTAATCTGGCGGGGGGACAAGCAGCCGCAGCTGGAGCGAAGAAGATGGCAGCTACCAAGAAGGGCGTTTCGTCGCTTGGTCCCACGGGCAGAAAGGCAGCAGCAACTGGTGCGAAGAAAACAGTCACTACCAAGAAGGTCGTTTCGTCGCTTGGTCTCACGGGGAAAAAAGCAGCTCGCGCAAATGGTGCGAAGAAGACCGTCACTACTAAGAAGTCGTCGGCTGTCGTGAAACGCCGCGCCGGCAGCACCGCAACAACCGTCAAGAAGTCGACCATGTCCAAGCTGACACAGAAAAAGGGAGCCAACGAATCTTCCGGATCAGGCGGGCGCCTCAAGCACGCATCGTCACAGGCGTCGAGCATCACCATTGTGTCCGCGACAGGCAAAGGAAGGAAGAAGGGCGAGAAAAGCAGCATCTCGCCCGGAACGCGCAAGCGCGTCGCTCCCGATCAGATCCCGCGCCCGTCGACCCTGGCCTCTCCACGCCGCATCATCAAACTCTCGCCCAAAGCGAGGGCTAATGCTGCCATCCGGCTTGTACAGTAGAGAGCGAGTCTCAACACGACTGGACACCCACTTCCGTAGAATATGTCTGCCACAATGGAAGGAACACAACACATGTGCAGACGGTGTCTGGTTTCTTTTGTCGGGCGTTTTGGTGACGAGGATTGGCCCCCCCCCCCCTCCCCCTCGAGCTTGCTTCGGTAATATGCAGTGGATGGCCGCAGCGGTCACGGTGATGGGGGGTTGTCAGTCATTCGATGGACAGTCTTTCTATGGCCGAGTTGCTGTGTCTGACTGGTACGGTGTGGTCATGGCCGCGGTGGCGTTTGTGCACCATGTGAATGATGGCTATAGGTACATGTTTGCGGCGTGTTGGCTCTGGTGTACGTTCATGTGGCCGTGATGCGTGGGAGGCTTTGCCATAGCTGCGACTGTCAACTGGTCGTCATCACGAGGTGGATGCCGCCGACGAGGGGTTTCCACTTCACTGCGGTAGCAAGCCAATGGTATCGAGTGGTGCAGGACGTATTTCGTCACCTTGCCGCAGTTGGAGGACCAGGACAGCGCTGAATTCCGTCAAGAAATAATACTTTACGTCGTGTGGCCGTACTGTGCGTGTTCATTGCAGGTGGTCTATTGGGATCACGTTCTGGCTCGCAATGATGGAGGGAATAAGGCCTGAGATGTGGCGTTTGATGCATCAGAACGGCCAGAGTAGTGACATTGCTGGTCTCATTTATCCTTGAACTGAGTCTCGTCTGCAACAGCTCACGGAGCACGACGGCTCGCGATAATGAAAGGAACACGGTCTCAGATGTAGCGTGTGATGAGTCTGGGGTCGCATCCGAACTGCCAAAGTAGTGAGATTGACCGTGTTCTCCATGCTTATCTGCAACAGCTCATGGAGCACGACGACTCGCGATTATAAAAGGAACACGGCCTCAGATATAGCGTGTGATGAGTCTGGGGTCGCATCTGAACTGCCAAAGTAATAAGATCGGTGTCCTCCATGATTGGACTGAGTCTTGTCTGCAAGAGTTCGCGGACTGAGTCGTGGACCAGGGTACCGTGGCTGAGAGCACTACGGCTAGCGACAACGAAGAGAAAACGGCCGGAGATGAAATCGCGGGTCTTATTAGAATGGCCAGAGTAGTGAAATTACCAGTGTCACTCATTGTCGGGCTGAGTCTTGTCTGCGAGAGTTCACGGACGAAACCTCGTCTGCAGAGTTCACATTCTGAGTCTTGCCAACAGAGTCCACGGACTGAGTCTTGTCTGCAAGAGTTGACGGACAAGAGGAGCATCGAACGTGGACACGGCTGATTAGGGTCGCCACGCGCCATCACTGTTGTATCGTCGGCTGGCGGAAACCCTCGTAAAGCCTAGTCGGACCCTGCAGGCGGTTGCTATCGGAAGTGTATCGATGTACCACGTCGATTAGATGGATCTCGGGTGTTCGTGTCCCGCGGGTCATCTGCTTAAAAAAATCAAGAAAAGTGCACCTCATCAGTGGCTCTCTCCGATATGACCTTTGTTGTGGTTGCGGATGGCCTACAACCCTGTTTTTGTAAGCGAGTAGACAAAGCATCATGACTCATGTGTCGCGGACAATGTGCTTGATGAATTGAAAGGTGCACTTTTCATCAGTCTCCCCTGACGTGACCTTCATCATCGTTGACACGAGTGGCCTTCAATCCGGGGTTCAGAGAGTCTGCCTCAATCCCGGACATGAGACACGCAGTTGCCCATTATCGGCGCTCCGCAATGGGCATATATCAATGTGCTCGTCAATTTATGGAGTACAGGAAAACTTTCTACGATAGGCTGAGAGGACAAGTACTGCTGCGTTGACCCCATGCGGAGGTGACCTAAGCTAGGAAGTTCCCCTCATGAAACCACAGGGTCGATATTCCCGCTTCGCCTTTCCGGGGCCTCAAACTTCATAAGTGGCACTTCCATATACACTTGCCTGACTCATTTACATGCAATCACCATTATATATAAATTTCCGTGGTTCATTGTATGCCGACCAGATCAATGCTACTAAATGAGCCAAAAGGTTGCATTAAGACACACGCCCATGGCCATAACACTGGAGGCAGAAGATCTTCCCGACCTCGGAGACGCGTGATAAAACCCTTGTGCTCGTGTTTCCTGGCCAGAACGATGTGAGTGGGATCGACCTTTGCCCCTCGAAGGATGAAGTCGGCAGAATGCTACTCTCCTCAGATGTCTTTCAAGTAGAACAGCTTTGAAAGCTTTCGCACACCTTCTCATGAGTACAGACCCTCACTAGGAATACAAACGCCAAGCATCAATAGTTTGAAACCATAGTTGCCTTGCTCGGGAGTGTGAAGTTCCATCCCAGGTTTGGTACCAAAAAAATGGTAGTATCCTTGCTGAGGACTAAGTCATAACCCTGGATAGCAAGCGCACAGTTTACTGCGCTTGAGCCTTTTAAGAGCGAAGAAATTCGTGGGTTCTCCGAATGAATTATCGATCATTTCGTTCTCCGTTCGTAAAAATGCTGAGTGATGGTAGAGTCGAGCATCACAGTGTTCCTCCTTCGAAAAAGGCCCCGCGAATATGAGTTCTTTGCTGAGGTGATGGCTCTGAACACGTATCAGTACGACACCTTCCGCGTCGCTGTTGCATGTGAATTGGGAATCGTGGACTTCTCCATCAGCCAGGATGCTTGAGCAACAGCGAGTCTTGCTCGAATTCTACCCATCACGCTGCGTCTCATCAATCCTTTCAGCTTACACCCTGTCCGGCGTTGCACCATCGCGATAATTCCAGGCAATGGGGGCCAACTTACCTTCACTGAGAGCAGATGGCCGTCGGATCAGTCCGCGGCACTGTACTCGGCGCTTCAAATGAGATCGTGCATGGTATAGCAAACTATGGCACGCTGGCAAGCTGCGCGCCCTTCGCCGCAGGTACCTCAACATATGGCACGGCATGTAAGCGACAAAAAAGTCAGACACTCCGTGGGGTGTACAAAGATCGAGCGTCCATTGGGAGATGGCAGCAGTGCTCCAGCGCTGAGTGCACTCCAGCCCAAAGATCAGGGCAGCGGAGCACGCTCTCTGATTTGCCTCAGGGCTGCATTGACCCATGATAGTCTTCGCGTGCGCGTTGTGAACAAGACAGTCTTCAAGTCATCAAGTCACGGGTCATGAAACCGTCAAAGTGGCTATTCAAGGTTGTTTGCGTACTTGGTGGCATTTCGCAAGGCGAAAGCCCTAATATAAACGAGAGTTGGCCGTATCGATGAGCAGACCCATCGCTTCATCATCATGTCGAACAAGCGCGTACACTAGCTATGTTTTTTTTCTTCTTTTGTTGATTAATCCCCCGCCTTTCCTCATTGAAGTAAGACAAAACATAAATCAAAGTTATTGACCATTCTCTCACGCGATAATCCATCACCACGGCTCACCCAGACCCGACATAATAACCTCAAAGCCCACATTGTGCAAGACGTCCCTCAAATCGTCAACAGTATAGTCATTGTATATCTCACCGTTATTGTTGACGAATCTCCCAGTCATTGGAATTTGCGGTGCTTCTATTGACGTCCAGGTATTCAGCTCGCTTGCGATTGTGTGAGGTGCGGGCAGCGGCGGCAGCTCAGTGCTACGTGGAACACTTGATACGATGGCTGAAGAGTCGCGTGCTTCCGATGCCATGACAAAGTCATACTCGCAATCGACTGCTGTTGTCATGTCATGTGCCGAGGCGGCGGATATGGAAGGATGACGGAGCCTGTCATTATCATCTTCGAAACCCGCGGCCAAGTTTTCAGAACCAAAAGCGCCAACGACGGCGTTGTCATTGGGGTGACGTTGATGCATGCCGTCATCATCATCGACATCCGTGGCCATGGAATCTTGAGCACCAACAGCGCTAATGGCGGCGGCGGATATGGGAGAATTTTGGAGCCTGTTGTTGTTATTATCGAAGTCCATGGCCATGGAATCTTGAGAACCACCAGCGCTGATGGCGGCGGCGGGCATGGAAGGATGACGGAGCCTGTCATTATCATCTTCGGAACCCACGGCCGAGTTTATAGAACCAACAGCGCTCATGGCGGCATCGTGCAAGGAATGACGTTGAGGCCTCTTGTCGTCATCATCATCGGTGACCATGGAATCTTGAGAACCACAAGCGCTCATGGCGGCGGTGTACATAGAAGGACGTTGGAGTTTGTCCTCATCATCAGGCTCATCATCCAGATTGATGGGCAGAGCTTGCGAGCCGGCCGTAACGTCATCAGGAGAGGAGGACAACTGGTGCGCCGGTGAGTCTGCGTGCTGGCTCCGATCCATTGGAGTAGGCGAGCAGAGATCATAATCTTCAAAAACCTGTCCGCCAGGAACCTCATTGCTGTCGTCATTCATTGCGGAATCATCATCTGACGAGTCCACGCCAGCCGAAATCACTGAATACGTGTCGAATCGGCCGGCTGGATCGTCAAGAAATGCGTCAACTCGGCTAACAGTGTCTGCGAAATACGCATCGAGCATCTCACAGAAACCGTTCCTCACAGTAGGAACTCTGGGCTCATCAGGTTCAGAGTCTGCCATGTTACGATCAGTCTGGAAACGGACAGGAGTGGAAAAAAAAAAGAGAAAACGGTCGCCCCCTTCTCTTTTCAGGTATTGCACTCACCGTGGGGAAGTAGAAGCAAGTCCTTCTCATAGTTCTTACTGACATGTTCCCGTATCTGCTTCAAGTACGGAACGCTCCTATCCAGTGCGTCGAAACTGCGAAGACGTCGAGCTTCCACCCAGCCAAAGGAGGCGCTAGTCGGGAAGTCTTGAGTGTTGAACCAAATGACAGGATATTCGCGTTCGAGCTCCTTGGCTCCGCCATCTTCATAGCCTTTGCTCCAGATGTAAGCCCCTGTTTCAGGGTCGCGACCGTGAGATGGTCGCCTGCCTTGACTCAAGAGATCCGTGTGCATGAGCGAGCCCCGGAGGCCGACAGATCGCAGCGAGCCATACGGTAGTACCATCACTGCATAGCTGGTGGAGTCGTCCCAATTCGCCAGATAGATCTTGCCAGCGAGCGGCCTGATTGGGCTGAGGGTTGCAGATAACATTGTGTCGCGCTGCTCCTCCTCCTCCTCCTCCTCTGGCTCCTCTTCCTCCTCTTCCTCTGACTCCTCTGACTCCTCTTCCTGCTGCTGCTGGCGCATCCGGCTGTTGACTGGCTTCCTGGCGGCAGATGACTTCTTTATCTTCATGTTCTTGTCAGGAACTACAGACATCTGAGGTCGTATAAATCGGTGACTGCGTCTCGCGGGCAATTTCCCAAGGTCGTAAAGGCTCCGCACCGTTTCCTTGTAGTGGTCCAAGTCGTCTGGATTGTAATTGACGATGCGGAGGCAATACGAACTTAAATCGCCTTGCGCAGACTTTGGGTGGAAGTCTTTCAGGTGTTTCTTGCATGACGAACGTGACATTTTGCCACGAAAAAGTACCTTGTGATCGTGACAGTAATAGACACAAGGTTCGCCATCCGACTCAGGGACCTCCAACAGCTCGCAGGCACGCTTGATTTGTCCGTCTTGGTAGAGGTCATTGAAGTTGATGGTGTCGTTGTCTGCGATGGGTGGAACAGCGCAAAGGACGTCCACTTCTTCGGGGGGCAGCTCCCTCGCGGGGTCTCGAGGGGGCTTTTTGGTGGCGTTGGTAGTAGCCGTCTTCGCGGGAGTTTGCCCTTCCGGTCCAGCGTCATGCTGTACGGGCTTGCGCCCCGACCGTCTGAGATTGTACGGACCAGCTTCCTGTTCGACGGCGGCTACGACCCCATCATCACCCGTTTCAGGCGGCGTATAGAGTTCTTCATCTTGCGTGGAAGCTTCCGATGTGTCTGATGCATCGGAGAGCTCGTCAACGGAAGCAGTCACCTGTTCCATGGGCAAAGTATCACAAGGCTTCTTGTTGTTGCCAATTTGGGTTGGCTGGAGCGAACGAGCGCTTTTGGTGGCCTGATCCTCCCATTCCTCACGTTGCCTGGTCATGGACTGGTCTTCTTCATACAAACGTTCGCCATGAATGGCCCAGTCCATTTCGAGAGTGCTTAGCTCATGACGTTGGTTCCTGAGTTGACGAGCCAGGGCACGAGCCAGGGCTGGCATTGGTTCTTCCGTACCACATAGGTGGCATGCCCGATCATAGTAGAGTTTCAGCCAGTGGATTTCTCCTTCGAGCTGCTGACGTCTATCGTCGAGCCAAAGTTGTCCACTTGACAGACGAAGGGGTTTCAAAGTGTCTTGGGCATCTCTGGAGGAAAATTGGGGCCCATTTTGCCCATATTCGCGGCAGTCAGTCTGCTGCGAAGAGGGTGATCTGAAGTTTGAATTCTTGTTGTGTCGTGCAGACATGTCTGACTAGTGCTTCTGATGGCTCATTAGCAAACGTCACAGCATGTCAATGGCCAGCAGTAGTGACAAGGCCTAGAGCAGCACGGGGATAAAGAACGCCCTCACTCACCAATTGTCACTGAATAGTTCACCTGATAGTCATGAGCCTCCCTGAAAGGAAACTATGTAGTAGGTTGAGGCAAAAGAAATGGGAGAAGATTGGAGTCTGAAACAGCAAAAAAGTTTGAGGAAAGCGGCAGATTTTGCTGCCAAGTGAACTATGACTTGAAATATCACCAGACAAGTTTATTTTCGACTCGGGGGTCCAGGACGGGTATTTAAGCTTCAAGATGCTGTTTGCGTATGCTGTCGATGGTCCGGGTGCTTCCCTCAGCGATGTCTATTTCCCCACTATCAAGCTTTCGTCCTCATTCGATATTCCAGCGGTGGCAACCTCCAAGCCCTGCCCGGTCCAGCGAGCAACGGCAAAGAAGGCAAGCAAGACATGCAGAATTGCCCCCACACCAGGAGCCTCGACTGGACTGCTCATAGGAGCCAGCCATCCTCCGATACTTCCTCTCTCAGCAATGAACCTGAACAGACCAATCGGCACAGAGCGAGGCTGTCTTCCAAGACGATCAGAGGTGTCGCTCGTTGCCGCATTTGTGCCCCCCTACACCCTTACAGAAAGCGACAACAAGGCTATCGAGATGGTCTCCGCTCACACCCTGGGTTTGTTGGTAGTTTTCTCGCTCGACTTCGGAGATGGACTATCTGAGCCATTGGAGTCTGCATGAAGATCTCTTGGCAAAAGCAAAAAAAAATTCCCCGATTGACAGCCACGTCTGATCAATATCTACCGAAAGCAGGCAAATCGAAAAACAGCGGTGTGATCGGTCGACCTATCGGATTCTCAAACTGGAAGGATCGAAAGGTAATGTTGCAAGACAATACTGCAGTAGTCCGGCGGATGCAAAGTACCGTTCAGCCGCTGCGTCGGTCATCTAGCAAACAAACAGATCAGCCAAGATGCAGGAATGGGGGCTGTTCACACGATAGGACGTCCTTTGCTCTGTTGTTTCCTCACGGGGCCACAAGTCCTTGAGACGACTTGCCAGCCACGTTTTGTTGGCGGCGGACCGTGGCTCCCGGGTGCAACTGATGGCTGCTCCTCCTTGGTCATGCAACCATGAAAGCCGTTTAGTCTCAGTTTCCCCCGCCTCCGGACCGTTCTCGTGCTACTCAAACCGTACACTAGCGCATTTTCCCCAAACGCCTACGCGGATCCCGGTGTGCTCTCATATCTCTTGGCGTTTCCTCACTTGCCCTTTTTCCTTTGTCTTTGGACGATCCCGAGGTGTAGAGGATACACCTATCTCATCCTGAATTGCCGTTGACAATGATTGTGGCAAGAGCCAGGGTGTCGGATCAGGCAGCCCGTGTGTCGGTGAGGGGGAAATCTTGTCACATCCGAGCCCCTCGGCTTCCTCATCCTCCTCTCGTGGCGGCAGACCAGGAATGCTAGTGCGCCCGTCCTGTTCCTCGCCGGAACCTTATCTATTCTTCCGGCATAACATAGTTGGAGGCAGCATATATCCTCTGCGCGCATACGTCATCTGCCGTTCTTTGTTCCAAAGGCTGCAGCAAGACCTTTTGACATGCAAATCTGTGAATATTGACCGCGCGTCTTCGGCTGAAGTGATGGCCGCACATCTCGTTCAAGCTGCGTCTGTTTCCGCGACCAAAAGATAAGATAACAAAACCATTCACCGCAATTTGGCGCTGCGATAGATCAGCAAGCCTGCATCACGAAAGGCAAGGTGACGAACTTCTTGCCCCGCAGACGCGGTGCCGAAGATTTTCGGTCAATGGAGTTAATGATCGTCGCTGCTCGTTCTCGGCAGACGCTGAATTAGTCCAGGACCCTTGACCATTCCGCTCCTGCCACAGTATCTTTGGATGATGCATTCGTACGTACCCCGGGAGAGGAAACTCTCTTTTCTCGCCCCCTCACATGGGGGCGGGATGACCCGGGCGCCCGCCGGGCGTGGCGCACATACATCAGTAGCCACAAGATATGCCGTCTACAAATCAATTGTATCTCGGGAGCTTTTGGTCTTTCCGCGTGCCGCTAGACCTTGCTGCATGAGCAGAGCCATCCGGCAGCCTATCAGATCGAGCATTTCGTAGCGCTGCCTGCTCGCCTTCTTGGGCTGAAAGGTGCCGAATCTGTCGGCGTGTCGATAGATCCATTCGGGCCGCGGAGATCGGTGATTTAACAGGGCTTTGGCGGTCAGCTTGCAAGTCGCTAGTCCGTATGTCTTACCCCTGGTCACATTGGCGTCGGCAAACATATGTTTTCAGGTGGCTGGGCCGGCGATAAACTGAAAATCCCTGCCGCAAGGCCACACCGATCATGATTACCTTCTTTTTCAACATTCAAAGTAATTGGCCCTTTCAAGTCTCAATTCATTGCCCAAGTCTGGCTAGCTCCAATACTTGCACCATCTCTCCTCAAGTCTATTGACCTTTCTTATCCCTTCTTGTCCCTTTGCTTCGATTGTTTTCGGGTCACGTAAGCATGCATGTCGGAATCATCCAAGGATTTGGGAAAGGCGAAGCATCAATTTAATACAAGATTGTGGTACTGTGCTATGATTGTTTGCTAGCAGAACATGAAAATCAATAAGTCCTCCAACATTCCTAGCCGTCCGAGGCCCTTCGTCGCGTTCTCAATCATACAGTCAGAATTACAATTTCCAAGCCTGAGCCACGTCCTTGCGTTACAAGAAGACTGCGTAGAAATGTAGTGTTATACGGACGGCCCCTGGGGCCACGTAAGGAGAGTCGCTTCGCCGTGCTGTAATTCATCAATCCGAAGTCAAGGCAAACCAAAGAGTGTAGCGTCGTATAGATGAAATGTAGTATGAGTCTTCCGGAAATAAAAAAAAGTGAGGGTGAGGGGAGAAAACAAAACATAGTTTTGCCGAGCTCAAGTTGACCGCTTCAATGCCTGCTGAGGCATCGAGACTTTGAACGCTTAATGATGCCTAGAGTACGAGAGCACCTCTGCGACTACTCTGACTTGCGAACTGCTGTCCTATACTAGACACTCCCTGCCACTACGTCTCGAGAAACGTGACACTCTGGGCAGCGCCGGTGATCGCATTCGAGGCACATCGGTGTTGTAGCCACCAGCCACACTCCTCGGCAACACATGTGGCAGTTCCAGCTCATCTCATTTGTGGCGTTCATGTTGGTTGCGGAACCTGCTTCAGGAGTTTTTGGTCTGGTGCAACGTGAGGTTCGGACAACAGTTGAAGGACCTGAAGGTAATTTTCTTTGCTTGGAAGGTTGCTGTATGTTGAAGTCTTGCTGGTTTTGTTTTCCCTGTGACGACTTTGTTTTGCTTGGAACTTTGCTGGTCTGCATAGATCACAAATGATTTGCGAGGAAACGGTGATGAGGAGGAAGCATAGTAAAGTCGGGAGAAGCGTGGGATTTTTATAACAGGACAATCTGGTGAGAACGAGGGCCAAGGTTTCATTGGAAACGAGGCGGTTACCGACCTATTGTAACGAATGGAAGCGCTTCCTTCGACTACGCAGCAAGGGTTGAGTGTTCTCATGACTTCCTGGAAAGCGAGGGCGATGCCGGAAGTCCTCTGCAACGTAGTAGATACATTTCGGTACAAACGAATATACCGACCATTCTACAATTGGACTGGCAAAAAGTAAACAGACACATGGCAAGGAGAAGAAAGGCGCTCATTCAACGCGTGACCATTGGGAGAACGAAGCATGGTGTTCCGCAACCTTGTCCAGTCTCGCCGAGTTCGGTGTGCTAAAAGTCTACACCGGGAACAGTACTTGTGACCATGAAGTCAGGGGCCTCCAGGTTTCGCTCCAGTGTCAGTTTGAGTGTCTCATGGCAGCCTCACAAATGCAATTTTTAGCATGGAAACTTGGTGACCGGCGGCCGCCAACACTTTCCGGATGCCATCATCGGTCACGACATCCCGCAGAGACCCGGGATCAGCCTGGCCTCGATCTGGCTACGTGACTGCCGAGGAGGATGTGACACAGATGAGTGCGATATCGGATTCATGAAGGTCAGTAGGAGCAAGAAAGGTGTGGTTACGGACGAGAGTCGCTCACATTGGCCCAATAGCGTCCTTTCCGTTGGGCATTGGCTATCGGGTCGAGGTTCCATGACAACAGCCTCACTTTCGAGTCTCCTGGAAGGACTAGAGAGCAGATAGCTCCTAGATCGCTGTTTCCACAAGTACGGTAATGTTCCATCAGTGGAATCGCCCTCCGGTTTGCGGACCTGAATGGTTAATCTGGGTTGAAGTTGTCATGGGACCGCACGGCCACACTTCTGATTGCAATGAAGGGTGAAATCAGGGCTGCAAACATTCGATTCGGCCGAGGACGGCCACAATGAGGGAGCATGTGGCGAAGTAAAGTGCCGTATGGAATCCTTCTGGTCTTTGCTGGGACAATTTTCCACCCTGGACTATGTCGTCATGCTCATCAACGGACCAGTCTCCTTGCTGCACCTCGGGGCATGGCGATGGCCGGCATGAGATGAAGCAGATTGGCGAGCTAGTCCGGCTGATCAATGACGCAGATGGCTCACTCTGACCAGGTCTGTCATGGCAGCTGACTGCTGGGCCTAGCCAGGGAGAGGAGACTGTTTGAACTGCGGCATCGGTGAGAACTTGGGAGTCACGGCGAGGCGAGGCTGCAGTTGGAGAGGGGCTTGTCTTGCTTACTCCCGGGACGTAGATTTCAGTCCAGTCCTCTGAGAGGCCCGTCTGACAGTACAAGCAGCCAATCAAGCATAGTCGAGGCAAGGATGGCACAACAATAGCTTGTCAGGGTCCCCTAAAAGTCAGAGTCTCGTGATTCTGCTTGCGAGCGGAAACGTTGCGCGCGCGCCTTGGAAGAACATGGGCAGCCACAGCCAAAGTGTGGCTGGTGGGTCCCGCCAGCCACCAGACTCTAATAATAATACATCGTCATTTATTGTTGTTGGTGCAGCCTCGTCTCGTCTCTCTGCATCTCGACCAATGCTTTTGCTCTCTGCAGGCCCATGGCACGAAACGTCGCCAGCAACCGCACCGCCACGAGATGGACAGCCCGCATCGTTCCTCTCATCATTGCCTGCACCTTCGTGCTCGCCACCTATGCCTTTGTCGGCGAACTGTGTGGTGAGCTTACTCCGTTGTTGTCGTGTCTTGTTGTGACATGCCCCCTGCTGATTCCTGCCGCAAACAGTGCGCTACCTGTACCGCGAACGACATCGACCGGGCCTGACCGCTGCGCTTCTGGTGCTGTATTTCCTTCTCTTCCTCCCCGCCCTGGCTTCGTATGCGCGCGTCTTCTTCGCCATACAGCGCGACCCGGGTCTTGTCTCTTTGCTCGGCCAGGCCAGCCCCTCGTCGGCGGCTGAGGCTCGCGGAGAGAAGCGAAAAGGACCAAAATCGAGCAATCGTCGGGATTTGGAAAGTCGTCTTCCATACACGGCCCCGGACCTCAGTCCAAACAGTCCCGGCCTCGAAGCCTTCTACAGCAAGGATGTCTTTGCCTGCGAGGCCGACGGCCGTCCTAGATGGTGCTCGTCATGCGCGCAGTGGAAGCCAGATCGTGCTCATCACTCCAGCGAGCTGGAGCGCTGCGTCCGCAAGATGGACCATCTGTGCCCTTGGGTAGGCGGCATGGTCTCCGAAACGTGTGAGTCTAGATCCTATCCTTACATTGGTATCGGAAGCTCATAATTTGCATCCCCGACGCCACAGCATTCAACTTCTTCAGCCACTTTGTCTTCTACACGACGTGTCTGTGCACCTTGTGTCTCTCTACATCGGCGTACTGCCTAAACCAGCAGCTCGAGAACGACCAGCACCCACCAGACGGCTGGACCATTGCAGTGCTCGCGCTGTCGGCCTTCTTTGGCCTTTTCGCATTCGGCATGACCCTCCATGCCGCACGCTTCATATTCACAAACACCACCAACATCGACTTGCTGCGCACGCGGCAGACCTTCACACTCGCCGTTCGGATCCCGTCCCAACATCAACCATCGCCCCATTTCCGAACCGTGACATACCCCCTCCAACACTCTGTTTCGTCAGCGCCCGCCCAAGATGGCCCAGCGACACCACCGGCCGAAAACGCAGCCAAGTCGAGGGACGTCCGGGCTACGCGCACCTTCGCCATCCTCCGTGCAGAGCCGGCCGAGAATCCATGGAACCTCGGTCTCTGGGAAAACTGGAAGTCGGTCATGGGCACCAACATCTTCGAATGGCTGCTGCCCCTCCGTCACTCTCCTTGCTGCAACCACGAGAGCATGACGAGCGATTATCCTTATGGTCCACTAGTGGACGAACTGAGGAAACGATACTGTGTACCAGATTTAGAGGAGTGCACGTTGCATTCTTTTTCAGATCAATCTGATGGTGGTGGCGGCGTCGTGTAGCGAAAGCATCTATCTCATGTTGGTCTCACCTGGCGTTTTTTTGGCTTTGTTTTCTTTACGCATAAGCGTTCGTTGCGAAGCGTTGCTTGGGTTGCGGGCGGTTCACAAATGCATTTATTGTGCCGCTCGAGGCGGTCATCGTACATTTGAATTCTGAGCATTATGATGAATCCATGTAAAGATGTGGTGTTGCGCTTTTCTATATTCATCCACGTGACGGGACATCGATGTTGGCACAGCAGCGGGGATGAAGCACCATGCATGTAGTCTGCCTTGTGTAATAAATGTTTTGAGCATTGCTCTTCCCATCGCGGCGGTATTGGACCTGTCCGCCCATGGGCCTTGCGAATGAAAAGGCCGATAATGAAGCGATGCATCTCACATTGCAAAGCATCCTGGGCGAGCGGCGCAAAGAACAATCATTCATATAAAACGAGAAGCAATTTGTTAAGCACTTGATGTCTGAGCTTTCCGCCAACTTGGCATACCATACCACACTACTCGTTATCCTTGACATCGATGATTGTCGTCTTGAACTTCCTGGCCGGAACCCTGCGGTTGAACAAGATGTCCAGCTCACGATACGTTCGATGCTTTAACTCAGGCAAGAAGAAGAAGGCCATCATCCAGCACACACAGGCCGTGCCCCCCCATACATAACCACACTTGCCAGCCACATTCCAACCCGTGGGATTCAAAAGCTGCGACGCCAGATAGATCATCGGAATCTCGGCGACGTAGTACGCAGCGCGGCCTACGCCGGTGCTCAACGCACGCAGCCTTACCGACGATGTCTCAGAAATGATGGAGTAGGACACGGGGCCGAGCGTGCCGGCGAATACAAAGGAGATGAGAATGCCCAGTACGGCTATCGCATAGTTGGTGGCCGAATTTTGGGGTACCGACGCGATGATGCCCAGCAAAAAGAGCAGCACGATGTTGGTGGCTGTGCCCCAGAGGTAGATGGTTCGGCGGCCAAACCAGGATAAGAGGAACCACGACAGCGCGTTAGCGATGAACTGCAGGCACGAGTTGATGAGGTTGAGCTGGAAGGAAAGATCGTGCGATAGCCCAGCCTCTGGAAGCACTGCGCGTTAGCCTTGTTTTGTAACTCGAGGGAGGGGAGAGAGAGATATCAATAACGCACGCTCAAAGAAAAAGGTGGCCTGGTTGGCGATGAGGTTGCCGGCAAAGTTCTGCGACGCGTACATGAGGCAGGTGATTGTGGTTCGGCGCAGGTCGGTGCCCTTGAAGAGGTCCAGGAGGGTAGGGGCACCACCCATCTGAGCCTCAATCTCCACGGTTCTCTCAATCACGGCGAGCGACTGCTGGGCACTCTCATTTGAATTTTTGTTGCTGAGCCGCTCGATGGACCGGAGGGCTTCTTGCTTGCGGCCCTTTCGGACGAGCCACCAGGGGGACTCGGGCGCGAAGAAGACGAGAAGCATGAGGGGGGTCTTGAGATGGTCAGACGAGGTGCACCACAATGTTATGGGCAAAGAACAAGAGCGAGGAGATTGGCTTACGGGGAAAATCCATTGCAGGGCAAGAGGTAGGCGCCAAGCCCATTCGTCGTCGCGTTTGTTGGTGCCGTATGTTGCGCCGGCGACAATGATGCCGCCGATGGACCAACTCATTTGCAGCGTGGCCGTACAGGCGCCGCGGAGGGCGAGAGGCACGATTTCGCTTGCGTAGGCGGGAGCATTGGCAATGAAGAAGCCCCATGGCACGCCTTCAAGTGCTTGTCCGACGACGAGGAGAGCGAGAGAGTCGGCCTTGAGTAAGACTTAGTAAAGGTTGAAGACAGGAGCCGAGGATAGCGTTCATGTCTCGCATAGTTGACCTACAAAGAAGGATACAAAAATGGTAGCATTCATCAGGATCAAAGCCAGTATGGTGGTCCAGCGGTAGCCAAGACGAGTGGTGATGGGACCGGCCAGGAACACACCGACAAAGGCACCGCATTGACCCGACTGGAAAAGAGCGCTCTGCCACTTGGTCTCGATGGTGTAGCCAGAGCCCTCAAGGAAGACGCCGAAGCGCTTCTGAAAGGCCTGTTGCGCCACAAAGTTGCCGTTAAGGAACATGTCAAACGATTCCATTACCTTGGACATGCAATTGATTAGCTGAACAGTGTTCCCGAGTACAAAGCGCAGCGAGACGACGTACAATGGTGAAGCACATGCCGAAGGCGTAGAAACAGGCCCAGGGGTGCGACTTGGCGGCCTGCCACACGCCCATCTCATGCTCACGATTCTCGCCATCGAAGGCATCCGTCATGAGATCCGGATTGGCCAAGACTTCGGAGTGGTGGACGTCGACTTTGCCATGATGAGGAAATTCCTCCTTGGAGTCCATGACGCCCGACATCTCTCGAGGTGTTTACAGTTTCCGAGTAAACCAAATGTCACGCAGCCCAATGGGATACAGGTGATGGAGGAAACGACAAAAAGTCAGACACATCTCGGATCTCGTTCGAGGGGGACGGCCCTTTATCATATTGCAAGGTTACATCTGGGGTTTCGCTGCAGCTGTGATTCGCCGCAACGACGGCTGAGCACATCCACGAAGTCGGGCAGATTACCCTGGTGTGTATTCCTGATACGGCAAGTCATCCGCGAGAATACTTTGGAGTTCCTGTCTCGGATTGGACCGCTTTAGCAAACAAACTAGCACCATTCCGGAGCCGCGTGACTCTAAAACCAGCAACCATCACGAGAGAGAGAGCATTATGAGTTTGGAGAGAAGAGAGGGGAGACAAAACGAGTGTCTGTGTGTGTATGTGTGTGCTGTTCTGTGGGGGTCCCAGTCGACTCTCTGTTTGGCTCGTTCCTTTGTGAGTGAGGAGGAGAACAGTGGTCATGGCGGCGACTTGTCCAGCTGACAAGCGTCACTGGGTCCAATGTTTGCCAAAGCCGGGGTGTTGATCAGCAGAACGTGTCCGAAAAGATGTTGGACGGCGGCCTTTTGGCAGGCAAAGCGGGGCTGGAGGACAAGGGTTCGGCGTGCGACCTTCTCAGCCGCAGATAGGAGGAAGATTAAAGCGTTGCGCTGGACGCCAGTATCTGCGCAACACTGTTCATGGTGCAGGACTCTCTCGGCCTCTCACACGCGTGCACGCAGGAAATGCAGCAGGCCAGAATTAGCCATTTCTCCTTCCTTTAGGAAACCCGAATAATGAGACAAAATAAAACCATCTGTCGCACATCCTCCTCGAATGGTTAATTGGTAAGCGAGCTGTGGAGCCGGACAAACCGCCCCGGTGCGGGGTAGTCAAATTACTTCCTGATCTGATCAGCGTGCGCCGGCAAATCGGCATTCGTCGCTTGTGCCTTTTGCTTGGCGATGTTGGTAGTGAAGCTGGGGAATGCGGTGTGCATTTTATTTTTTGCCCTCGGCGATACTATGATGTTGGTTCGCGACAGTGGACACCGTCCAATAAAGTTCCTGATTCTTGCTCAGCTCCGACGAGCGATGCTACGTTGCTGTAGGCGGTAAGATGGACGTCACTGCCAATAGGTGCCACCCATGTGTCAACCAGGTGCCAACAAGGTGCCAACAACAAGGTGGTCATGCATGTCAAGAGCGAATGCGCATTCTTGCTGACCGAGCGGGCCCTTCCTGAGAAAGATTCCAACGAATTACGGCGACGACATGAGTAAAGAGTGCGAGACAGTGAGAGAGAGAAAGGGTAGTAGTTCACGTGGACGTATGAGGGGGGAAGGGAAAAGGGCAGGAACAGGCCGTTGCTCAAGCTCGCATGCACCCAGTATTATCATGAGGTATGCAGTGTTTATGGTTCCGAGATGGCCCCGCGTCTAATTCAACCGATAGCTCTAATGAAGCTGCCATAGAGTTTGGGTCCTCCCTGTTTCCGCTCAGCCAGCCTTGTTGTCTAAAACATTGAGACTGGAGCCTTTTGATGTGACAGTGCCCTGTCGCAGAGAGCACGTGTTGGCGAGTGCTCCAGGGCCAGCAAGACATGACTCCATTGTGGTCAATTAAAGCAAGAACCTCTCTGACTCAGAATTCAATTGGGCTGATCTGCACATTTTGATAAAACGGACTGGTGCCACTGTCAGTGCACATCAACCACGCGGTCGTTGATCCTTCAAAGTCAAATAATCCACACTCGCTGCGTCGCTAACCCCAAAGAATGCAACGCTGCGGTAGGCTCCGCCGCCCAACCGTTCCGACGGTCTTTTTCCTCTCTTTTTATTTTTTTCCCTTTTGAGAGAGGAGGAAATAAGAAAAGGCTTCCTTCGGGATGGAGAGTTTGGCGCCCCAACTCCACAAGGCCGCGCGCAAGGACTTAGCCGCATGGATACTAGTGCCAGCCCTCTCTGGGGAAAAGAAGGAATGAGGGGAAACGAACCAGGGAAGAAAAAGTCCCATGCGTAAGAGAACTGACAAAAATAAGAATGGTCAAGAAACAAGCTGAAGGGGGGAGGGGAGAGAGGGAAAGAAAGGACGGAAAAGGGTGGTGACACGTCCCGCATTCAGTCAGAAATCATCAGTGTTCAGCCACTCACGCCGTCGGGAACACTGCTGCCTGCATGTCGCCTGTCCATGTCCTGGTCCCGGCTGCAACGGGCGACACACGTGAAGCCAAACAATCAGGAAGCCCGCATCCCCGAGCAAGCGCGCCAATGAACTGTCGGCTTGGCCCCGCTTTCAATGCGCCATCACCTTCCCGTCTCTCACTCCATCACCAACGAACCAGCCAACCGAGGATCACCTCCCACCACCACCTCCTCTAGTGATTTCATATCTTTTCGACTGTCACACTAGCATTCACGAGGCCGAGTTCTGAGCAAGCGCGCCACAAATTTTGCCGTCACTGCTTCACAGCAGTCTACTCGAGACTTGCGGAGGCGCAAGTCCGCGTCGAAGTGGGCAGAGTTGTGCATCGGCATGGGGGGCCTGGTTCTGATGTCCATCATCACCTCCCCAACTTTCTCCTATTTGTTCGCGCGGGTGTGAGATCCCTGCGCGAAGCAGCCAGACATTGAACGCCATGCTTACATGTGGAGACACAAACCAGGTCGCCTACGCCTCCGCGAATGTTTATTGTGCGAGGTAAACGGGGATTGTCTGATAGGCTTCTGCCATTCGGGACTTAGCATAGGCCATAGTCCCCGGCCGCAAGCGATCAACATGGCAGCTCGACGCCCCCTTTCCTTTTCCTGGGCTGACGTCAGGCCCCTTTCGTTTGCCCTTGGCATCTTTATCCTGCAGCCTAAACTAGGTATCCGAGGAAGTCCGTAAACTCTTTCTTTATTAGCTTCTCCATCCGTCTTCGACAGCCATTTCCCCTTGGCCCGCTCTGCTTTTCCTATTTGTACACAAGTTCTCGAATATATACAGATACCCGGATCCTCTGACGGCGAGAGGAGACGACGAAATATCTGTGACGCCTTTTTTTGCTCTCCCAAAGAAAGACAGCCAACAAGATGGAGGAGAAGAAGGTGTCTAGGGATCTCCCTGAGACGGCCCTCGACGAGCACGTCGACCACGTGGGCGACGCGCGACGCGGATCGGCTGCGTTGAACATCATCGAGAATCCCCTCAGGGTAAGCTAAGCTCGTGTGCTTCTCGAGAAGCTACCGCATATCGCCAATCGTTAACATACGGTCCTTGATCATTGTAGCGTGTAAGCGAGGCACAAGCCGTGGCCGATGCCAAGGCATTCGCCGAGGCCAAGGGCATGCCCGAGCATGCCGAACTTTTTGGCAAAGCCGCCCTGATATCTCGCGATCCCGAGAGATTCGAGATGCTCTCCGAGCTGCATACCGAAGAACGCAGCGCGCTCATCTATGAGCGCGACCACAAGTGGCACGGTCCGGTTATGCTGTGGTATTCGATTGGTCTCTGTGCCATCGGAGCTGCCACTCAAGGGTGGGATCAGACTGGCTCCAATGGCGCAAACTTGTCCTTTCCCCAGGAGTTCGGTATCGCTGGCTCTGGAAGAGACGAATGGATTGTTGGCCTGGTCAACTCCATTATTTTCCTGACCGCCGGTTTGATGTGAGTTCTCTCGCTTTTCCTCAGTGGACGTTTGAACACTAAGCCGTTGAAACCTCCTCAGTGGTGCTTTCATTGTCGATCCGCTCAACCATTACCTGGGCCGGAGAGGAGAGATCTTCCTCACCGCTGCGTGTCTGACCGCCACACCGATCGGTTCCGCCTTTGCCAAGTCGTGGGAGGGCCTCTTCGCGGCCCGCTTCATCATGGGCATCGGCATCGGTGCCAAGAATGCTACGGTACCCATTTACTCAGCCGAGATGGCACCAGCCCGGACTCGAGGCGCGCTGGTCATGTTCTGGCAGCTTTGGGTCGTCATCGGTAGGTGGTCGAATGAACCTCTTCTTCTTTTGCGAAACTGGAGAAGCTCTGACGCCAAGCTCGTACATGCAGGTATCTTCCTCGGCTTCGCCGCCAATGTCATTGTCAAAGATGTTGGCAGCAATGCTTGGCGCCTCCAACTGGGATCGGCCTTCATCCCTTCCTTCATCCTCATGATCGGCATATTCTTCTGTCCAGAATCCCCTCGATGGCTCATGAAGCACAATCGGCACGCGCAGGGCTTCCAGTCGATGCTCAAGCTGCGTGCCCACCCCATCATCGCTGCCCGAGATTTTTACTACTCGCACATCATTTTCGAGGAGGAGAAGAAGGAGGCTCGCGGCGCTGGCTACTTTGCTCGTTTGTGGGATTGTTTTGCCGTTCCCAGGATCCGCCGCGCAAATTACGGTGCATCCACCGTCATGATCGCACAGCAGATGTGTGGAATCAACAGTGAGGCTCTGTTGTCTTTGATTGGCAGTTTGAACGCCAGAAAGCCGCTGACAGGTGTTGTTTGCAGTCATCTCTTTCTACAGCTCGTCCATCTTTGAGAGTGTGGGTTACAGTGCGACTGAGGCCTTGTACGCTTCCCTTGGTTATGGTGCCATTCAGGTCGTGGCCACAATTCCGACCCTATTCCTCATTGACACTAAGGGTCGAAGAACCCTGACGATGATTGTGAGTTGTATCGCAGGTTTTCCCGAGATTTCTGAAGCAGCGGCCGGCTAACATTAATGACAGACCTTTCCTCTCATGTGCATTTTTCTTTTGGCCGCGGGCCTCTCCCTCCTTCCGAACGGTGCATACCACATCGAGCCTCACGCGGACCAGAACCCCGCTATGGATTTCAGGTCTCGAGGCGCACGAATTGGACCTGTTGTGCTGTAAGCCATTCTCGTCAATTTCTCAAAACTGTTTCATGATGTTTCTCGTTATCCTTGCATTCCATGCTTGAACGTCAAATACGGCACTGACAAGACTGCGGCAGTTTCATCTACCTGTTCACGATCTGCTACTCCCTGGGAGAAGGCCCCGTTGCGTTCCAGTACTCCGCCGAGGTATTTCCGACTATTCAACGTGAACAAGGAATGGCCTGGGCTGTATGCATCAACAACACCTTCGGTAAGGAGTTTCCACGCAACACATACCTAGCAGCGCATTGACAATTATAATCCAGCTGGTATTCTCGGCTTAACCTTCCCAAGAATGAAGACCGTCATGACGTCGACCGGTGCTTGTAAGTTATTCTCCTTCGTCCGCAATTTAGGTACCCGAGTTTCGGCCGTTCGATACTGACTCGAAATGAAAGTCGGTTTCTATGCCGGTCTCAATCTCATAGCCTGGTTTATGATTTTTTGCTTCGTTCGAGAGACCAAGCAGCTCACCCTGGAAGAATTGGACCGTAAGAATAGTCAAACCCTCGCTTCCAAGAGCACTCTCCTGACAAAGCTGCAGAGGTCTTCTCGATCCCGACAAGGAAGTTTCTTCACTATGAGACGACGGTCTGGCTTCCATGGTTCATCAAGCGCTATGTCTTGTTCCAAAAGATTCCCCGCCCCCCGCCTATCCTGGAGAAGCGCGAGCGCCTCGAAACCGTCAAAGAAGCGTAGATGCGTCGTCATCCAGCTGCAAGATTGCACGCGTTGACGTATACTCGACAATCACCATAGGCAATCAATACGCTTCTCGATGCGTCCTTTATTTTATAGGCAACATTTCAGGCAAGGGGAGATATGAAGGTGCCATGTAGGGTGTAGCTATGAGTTACACGGAGATACCAGGAAATTTCATGCAAGAAGGCATTCAAAACACCATGCCACCCTCAGTCGTTAAGATGCAAGTCTTTCATTCTCACTACCAATTTGAGCGCTATTTCTTCTCCGATAAGCAACGGCCGTGGGGTGCTGAATCTAAATTGAGATGAAATGAAACTTGAGACATGTCTTTATACTACCTTCCGTGAAGCCCATGCGGTCGTGCGTGTTTCTTGCATTGTTTCAGCAATCCTCTACGGGATGTTGTGCATGTGTGTGGGAGGGACAAGACTGACGACAACCTTGACCCAGCAGGCGCCCGCCGGCCTGGTATTGACCAAGGCCACTGCTTGGCAACATGGCTTCGCAGCGGAGGGCAGGGGCATGTGAACAAATTGCTCCTGGAGGCTTTCGCTTTTGGATCACGGGCCGCACAGGGTCTGGTAAGGGACATGAGGCCTAGACATGCCCGGTGATACCAGACGCTGGCAATGGCCTTGTCCCCCACCCCTTTTTCTCAGAGTGAAAGTATCAAAGATGGGGTTCTGAGAGCTTGCCAACTCGCTTTTTGGGTCATGCCATGTCAGAAATTCATGATGCAGTATCGCTGCACTCGCTTGTCACCTACACCAGCTGCAGCCTCGCTCAAAGTACACACACACACACCTCGCCACCATTATCCCCTCAACGGAGTCGTCTCCGTAAACACCCTCAGCCGCCGCTGCCGCCGTCAACCTCATCCTTGGCCAAAAACATGGCTCATCTCTGCACGCCAAGCCGCAGAGTGTCCCTCGACCGGCTCCAGCCCACACTCTTCCCGTCCCCCATTCACCCACTCCAGCAGGCCGGCCACATAATCCTCCTGTTCTCCCCGCAGGGCATGAAACGCCCTCCCGTACCCCTTCCGCTCGACACGCTCTCCGTACTCGCCCCTCATGGCGCTCAAGGTCGGCAGGGCCACCACGCCCGAGAACACAGCCGCCACCGCCACAGCCTGGAACTCGAACAGCGAAAAGGTCGTGTTGTAGAAGGGCACGCCTACGAAGGCCAGCGTCGGGTCGGGCATGTAGAAGATGTCGCGGTGGAGATTATGTACCTGCGTGCCGTCGGTGATCAGCACGACGTCATCGGCGTCATGGGCGGGCAGATCCGGCCGGTTGAGCTGCGGTAGGAACGGGACCGTGAAGTAGTACCCTGTGCAGAGGATGATTCTGTCAACGGCCAGGGTGAGGCCGGTGTGGAGGCGTGCGGAGAAGGACGAGGGACCGATTTCGATGGCTTCGACTTGGGGGACGCGGGATGCCGTGCTGGGGAGGACGGTGGCGGGCATGTCGAAGGGCCCGTTGCGCGTGCTCTGGTAGATTGTTTTGGCGACGGGGCTGATGTCCCTGGCGATGTCGGAAGATGACACTCCGCCGCCGATGAGAAGCACGTTCCGAGACATGTTCAGCAGATTTACGTGGAGGGGGAGATGGGCATAAGGGACGATGGAGGGGAACGTACTTGGTCGTGATAGGGGGCGGGAGTTCTGTACGACTTGGAGTGCGTGACGTGCAGCGGTCGCTTGAGTTTCGCATCGGCGAGGCCCGGGATATCAGGGACGCGAGGTGTGTGATAATGGCCCGACGCCACGACGACCGAGTCAAAGTACTGGGTTTTTCCAGAGCGCGTCAGGCTCCTTTGGTTCCGTCAAAGAGTGGAGGGCTGTGGTACACAAGCTCACAGAAGTGGTTTGCGTCGCGATGAGCTCGTCGGCGTGGGCACCTGGACGCAATAGACGATACTCCACGGACCATGCGGCGCCGTCTTTTCGGATGCTCGACACACTGGCGCCGTGGATCGTCACCTCGTTCACGCCCGTCTTGCTGGACGTCTCCTGTATGTAGGCCTTGACGACATGGTGAGGGACGTATCGCGGCGTGTCGCGCGGCCAGGCATGCAGAGTCGTCTGCACAAGCGGCGTGGGCACATTCGTCGTCAGGCTATCATAACACGCCCTGATTTCCCTCCTCGCCATTAATACAGAACGCAGGGTACTACCTAGGCTCGGTTCGACTGACCCCGGCGGTGCATGCAGTAGACGCTGTCTCGCTGCTCCGCTTCTTCCGTCGCTGGCATGGCACCCGGAGGTGGACGGGCCGCAAGGATACTGCGGCTCAATGGGCGCGTCTTTGCTGTATAGCCTGAAACGATGGGATGGCGGCGGCGGCGGCTCAGAACTCGATTGGCAGTGGCACCAAGATAGATAGAGATAGAGGGTTTGACGTACCACACGCCGCCGACCTCTGAGTTCCTCTCAAAAACCGTCACTTGGAGGCCAGCACGAAGGAGGTGCGCGGCCGTCAGTACGCCGCTGATGCCGGCGCCGATGACGGCCACGCGGGCTGTTTGCGCCTGCTTCATCGGTACGAAACGTTCAGTGTCGAGGGAGTTGGCCTCGTCTCGTATTCAGAAAGGCAACGCATGTGGTCGATGGCATGCCTCAACAGATGGGAAAACATGCACATCTTGTATGTACTTATCATTTGAGGCCAGTTGATGCACTGCAGGCTTATCGGAGCACCGCGTTGAGGCGTGAGTGGGGGTTATGGTCTTGCGTCAGAATGGTGCTCAATGGCGATGACCGACATGAGGTGAGGCCCGGGTTTTCCTTGGAGGCTGGGCGAGACCGTGACCACATAGCCCGCGTCCGTTCGTCTTTGGCCCTCGTGACGCAGGCTACATGATGCGCATCTCCAATCAGTCTGATCTTGTTGTGTTGTCGTCACAAGTGCTGCACACTTGAGATTGTCAACAACGCCACTCCACTCACAACACCGGATACGGATATACTACCGTCTCGAAGCCCCTACCATCGATGGTCTCTCTTGCAACGACCTGCGCCGTCCATGTCGAGGCCATGCCTGCAGGACCAGTGTTGCAGCGCTCTCGACGCATGCTTAAGACCGTTGTCTCCGGCTCGCCCCAAAGGGCCATTGTTACCAGTCCCTTTCGGGCAAACAATCTCTCATTGGCTCAGCACCAGCCCATCGATGCGGCCGCTAATGCCGCCCGAGGACTTAAACTCTGTTAACCCCGCGACAGGGACGCCACGGTCAAACGCAGCCCAATCGGGAAATCAGTCTCTCATTGGCTGCTGGCGACGTACGAATTGCATCAATACTTCGTATCAAGCGATCATGTCGTACGGCAGTGGAAGAAGAAGACGAGTATAAATATCTGGTCTTGGGCCTGCCGTCACCATGTTCTTGCTTTGCATCAACAGCAGGACATATCGCTTGCAAACGTCACTTCATCTACTCACTGCCTTTGTCGCTTCCTGATCTCCTGGAAAATCTTGGCCTGTATATTTCTCGGACATATACACACGCATCTTGACGTCCACGCACTGACTGACCTGTAAACGATCATGGCTTCCGTCACCCACTCCGAGTTCAACGCCAACACCGAGGGCGTCCAGGTCGCCGAGGCCTTCGCCCAGGGTATTCGGGGCAAAACCATTCTGATCACGGGCGGGAATCGCCACGGACTGGGCTACTCGGCCGCGCACGCCGTCGTGAGTGACTGACCTACCCATTCCCAGAAACAGTCATGCACGATGAAGAAGCTGACAAGCCACGAATCGGCAGGCCTCCCAGTCCCCTGCCCAACTCATCTTGGCCGGCCGTTCCGCGTCTCGGATCCAGGAGTGCATCGACGCCCTCAAGTCGGAACATGCCGACATCGTCTACAAAGCTCTGCAGGTCGACCTCTCTGCTCAGGGCTCTGTGCGAGCTGCCGCGGCCAAGGTCCTCGCCTGGGATGACGTCCCGTCCATCAACCTCATCATCAACAGCGCCGGCGTCATGGGCGTACAGGACCGCACCATCACCGAGGACGGCATCGAACTGACCTTTGCCACCAACCACGTCGGGCACTGGCTGCTCTCATGTCTACTCATGCCCAAGCTCATATGCGCCGCCAAAGACAGCCCCAAGGGCGCGACGAGGATCGTCAACATCTCAGCCGGGTCGGCTTACGGCGCCACCATGCGCTGGAGCGACCTCAACTTTGACCGCAACAACGAAGACCTCCCCCTCGAAGAACAACCCAACTACCAGATCCTCAAGGGGTGGGGATACAAGGACGCCCAGAAAGTGCCCTACATCCCGCTGGACAGCTACAACCGGAGCAAAGTGGCCAACATCCTGTTCGGCATCGGCGCGAACAACCGTCTCTTTGACAGGTACGGCATCCTGACGCTGGCGGTGCACCCGGGCGTCATCAAGACGGACCTCGCACGGCACTTCCCCCAGGAGACCATGGACGCGCTCGACGTGCTGCGCCAGAACAAGGTCTACTCGTACAAGAGCTTTGCTGCGGGCTCGTCCACGGCGCTCGTGGCGGCGCTGGACCCGGCGCTGGCCAACGGCGTGGGGGAGTCACACGAGGGCGCCGAGAATTGGGGGAGTTTCTTGGACGACTGCCAGATCACGGGCAAGGCCCATCCGCTGGCCGTGTCCAGCTCCGAAGCTGAGAAGTTGTGGGAGCTGTCAGAGGAGCTGGTCGGCCAGGAGTTTGCGTGGTAGAGCGAGCCAAGGTCCGGAACAGATGAGTCAAGCGCGTTTGGATCCGTCGGTGGCATTGCTGTAGAGACCCTTCCAATTATGCAATATATGACATGTGTGCTTTTTCTCAGGTGTGCGCGCAACATCCGTCGGAACCGCTTTTCGGCGTTGGTTTCATGGGGACGGACATTATGTTTGTAATGCGGACTTGGTCTTGGTACTGTAGTGAGTGACACTCTTCTCATGCGCCCCCCTCATGGACCCAAAGCCAGTTCATCCTCGGTCGCGCTGCTTGATCAAGGCGCATTCATGAAAATGAAACCACCGACACCAAGACGCTTCCATTCGCCGTTGAAGCCAACGCCGGCTATCTGTGGGCCCCGCGCCATCTGCTGAAGACGCCAGGCCAGGCCAGGCCAGCGCGCGCGCGCGCGATCGCTTCTTCACATTTGTTGGCTTAGAAATCCGCTTTCCAAGCAGCCCCGCCCCGCTCCGCCCCGCCCCGCCGCCCTTCTCGACGCTCAGCACATTTGTAAGAGCGACCAATCTCCCAAGTAATGCATTTATTGGCGCTTGCGTAATGTTCCGTCCACCACGTGTGAAATGCAGGTACCGACCGACAGAGTCGGTATGGGGTTTCACCTTCATGCGTGCCCGCACATGGCATCTGAAGCCGTCTAGGGGTGTGATTGTCGTTATGACGACGTCTCCTTGTGTATCGCCTAATACGCGCGCGCGACCTCCGTGTCATGGAATCGGACTATGCCGCCTGGGGAATCATGGCACTTACACGGTGGTAATGAGAGAAAAGTGCCGAAAGCTTCAGAAAGCGTCCATCCTGTATATAAGGGGATGATGGCGATTCACAGTCTGTTCTCAAAGTCAAGTTCATTGCAGTCCACTTTCCATCGTTTACATCCTCACTTTACAACAACAATACTTATAATCACTTCTTTACTTCGACATGGCCTCCAACATCACCGCTCAACAGTGGCTCGCCGCCGCCAAGCACCGCCGTTCTGTCTACGGCTTGTCAGGCACGAGCAACATCTCCGACAAGGAGATCCAGGCCATCCTCGAGGAGACACTCGCCTTTGCGCCGTCATCGTACAACACACAGCCGACCCGTCTCACCCTGCTCACCGGCGAAAAGCAAAAGCAGTTCTGGGAGTCCATCCAGAAAGTCGCCGAGCCCGTCCTCAAGAGTGCTGGAGAGCAGGTCTGGGCCCAGATGGGACCCCGCTTCGAAGCATTCAAGGGTGCCTACGGATCAGTAAGTCGGCTTTCTCTCCTTTCCGTCCTCTTTCCCGGCCCCTTAGGATGCAGCCCGGTGCTGACACATCTAATAAAGGTCCTATTCTGGGAGTCCGGCAAGGCCATCAAGGAGTCCCAAGAGACTCACAAGGCCGCTGCGCACATGTTCCCCGAGTTCTCCGACCACACAAACGGCATGCACCAGCTTCTGGTGTGGACCGCACTGGAGCTCGCTGGCCTCGGAGCCAATCTGCAACACTTCCAGGCTCTTCCGGGCGTGGAGGACGCCATCAGGAAGTTCGCCGGCGTGCCCGATGATTACAAGCTCAAGGCCCATCTCAACTTTGGCGACGAGGCCCAAGAACATCCGCCGGTTCCGCAGAAGCTACCCTTCAGCGAGACGCTCAAGGTGCTCTAAAGGACGAGAGGGGGGAAAGCAAGCCAGGCATCCTAGAATTATTCAGCGACTGATTTGTTAGTTTTCCAATAATGTACTGCGTTTCTGACGCGCCGGGATTCGTTCCCTCATTTGTTGACCTTCATGCTTGTTTTGCGCCGGCCGTGAAAGTTGACGCCAAGGGGATTTGCAACATTCTACAGCCCGTGACAGGAACCCTTGCGGGTCGCGAAGATGCCGATTATGGCACTGTACGATCAAGTGATGTTGTTCCAGGCTTGGCATGTCGTGGTCCTGTGCCGCAAAAGTGCAAAGCCTCCACGGTGTATGGGTCAGACTGCTTGCGGAGAACGCAGAGTTGCAGCAGCTTATCAACCAGGATCGTAGCAAGATACTTTGCCGCTTCCTTCAGGAAACTTTCTCGCAAGTTCGAGATCAGGTCAATGATGAACTGCGCAGTTGATCGCATCATCATCATCGTCATCAGCGAAAGGTTAAGGGGACAGTCGCAGGGTTCGAGAAAGGCAAGCGCTTGAAATGTACGCCAGTAGAAGCCGAACGGGCCATGATGTTTCGCTCGGCCCGCGTTCATTTGCATTTTCAGTAGTCAACAGCTGCATGTCCACTTCATGCTTCACAACAACCAAGTTTCATGCTCATGCGGCAGAGAAGACAAGGATTTGTCGGATGTGATCGCTCGCCTGAGCATCGCGATTCAAGAGAGTCGAGGATCAAGACAGCTCGTCATGTCATTGTCGCTGGCCTCACCTGCTGAGACGTTGCCATCAGCCTCAAGAAAGCTTTTTGATACCCTTTGAGGTGGCCAATTCGCCAGCCGTATGGAGTCGAACCAGAGTGAAATCTCGCGAGCCATTGACTGCGTCGTTGGAGCCTTTCAAACAAGGCCGGCATTCATGGGACAGCTGCCGCACACATACTCTAACGCAATGACCTGTTCAACACATGGCGGGCGACGGCCACTCAAAGCGCGCAAAAGGGCAGATATTTAGTGAGACGACACGTTCTTCATGTGGCACGCCTCGACATGGACGAGGAAACATCATAGTGTTTTGGAGAAAGACCAAAGCGAGACTTTTTTACTTCAGTGCTAAAAGCCTCGAACAAGTGGTGCTGATTAATTTGTGATGACTAGTGCCGCACAAGCAACGAGCCGCACAACCCACTTTAACACAGCACAAGCCCTAGCCCTAAGTGAGCAACTATCTGCTCTGCACTGTGCGGGACGCAGAGAGCCACCACTGTCCAAGCCGTGCGGACAGCCAAATCGCCCCTCAGGCTACCAACTTGCTTTCGCAAAGTCCACACTCTCTCCTCCACCAAGGACCAGCATCACGCCGACGTGAAATCAAACCAGCTCTCACCGCGACAGATTCCATCTCCCACCACTCCATCACCAACACCATGTCGCACGAGTCTGTTTGGTTCAGCCGCCCGCGCCAGTACGGCAAAGGCTCACGTCAATGGTTCGTCAAGCATGGGAACGCTCGAGAAAAAAACCATTTCGCGACGAGACGACTACTGACTTCTTTGCTGCAGCCGCGTGTGCTCCTCCAAGACCGGTCTTATTCGCAAATACCACATCGACATTTGCCGTCAGTGCTTCCGCGAGAGATCTAGCGAGATCGGGTTCCAAAAGGTACGGCGAAGGATCGAGCAACTGATCAGGGATGTGGCAGAGTATTAACACCCAGCAGCACCGATAAACGCCGACGATGAACCACGCCCGTTTTGTTTTATTTCTTCTCACCGTACCCGCCGATGTGGGATATTTGCCCACCATGATCGAGACCTCGGAATAGTAGCGGGATGCGAGGAGATCCGTCTCTTGTGGTTGCGCATGGGGGTGCTTGTCGGCTTGCGAGCGTAGGGGTTGAGCTAGAGTCAGGGGAATCATATCGAGCATGAAGAATACAACATATTTGACGCGCCACCGCTGGCTGTGCAGCACTTGAAGTATCATGGAACCAAGCGTTGTGGACTTGATCACGGTGAGGCTGTTGTCCATTTTGTGCATGGAACTTCGCAATGGCCCTTTCTTGTGGCAGTGGCGTCCAAGCCAGGCACGACGCAATCGACACACATCATCGGCCGCTGGCTATCTTTACCTGCAGACTGTCCTCTGTCGCCCGGCGCGTCCGCAGATCCGTTTGACAGCGGCAGCTACAAATACAGCTTGTAATTTATACATATGCACGGCCTGAAGTCGACTTAAGTTGAGCTACCTGCTGACCAAGACATTTCGTTGACTTGTCAGCTGACCGACGCAACAAGGCAGCCATGCTCAAAACTCGACGCATCGATCTCGTGGCTGCTGTACTGAAGGATGCTATGATGCCCGTTGATGCAGGCATCTGTGTCGGCGGCAGCAGCAGAAGCAACATCCGGTGCAGAACGAGACACTCCACCAGAACCCCAATAGAGAATCTTCAGACTCTACGCCTCGTTTCCGACGAACTCCTACATCACGTCAAGACGAGGCTCAATTCCTCAGACATCTCGCGCCAAAGCCAGCCGTCACCAGTCTTGAATAATGTAGCTAATCCCAACCAAACACCATGCCAGCCATCATTGGCAAACTGCCAAGAGGCTCATTCCCCCCCTCTAATATCGTCTTAATGTGATCAAGCACCTCTGTACTCTTCCCAGACAGCAGCTCAGCCCAACAAAGCAGACAATGACCATTACCGCACGTACGTCCAGACCGACGCTGTCACACTTTGTATCAGTTTCGGAACAATGCAATCCCGACATCACCTCTTTAGCCAGTCATTACCGACAGCTATTTTGGCCGTGACAAAGCAGACAAGCGTAGTGGGCAATTACAACTTCACCGACGCAGAAGCACGGAATGGTCCGCCCCCTTACCGTAACTCGGCGCGGAAAAGGTGAGAATAGCGCGAAAGGCCTTCCCCGCCGACTATGAACAGGGGTCAGTCATTTACGGTGACTCGCTTATGAGCCAGAGAGTAGAGAGAGGGGGAAAAAGACGTGACTAGTGTTTTCACCTGTTACGAAGCAACAAGGCAAGACGACGTGAACAGCAATGCCACACGGGGATATCATTCATGGATGAAGCGCAACCTGCAGCTACAGCAACTCAAATAGCACGTCCTTGATTCGTACAGATATACATGTCCCCGACTGCTGTGTATCTTCCTCAAAGTGTCGCTCGCCTCCAACTGTCTGTGAACAGTGGTCCGGGCGGAGACGAGTGAAATGAAATAAACAAAGCAGAGATCTATGAACTTTTCCCAGCCTTTTCTCATTTGACGATGCTTGCCAACATTTTCGCACTTGACGTGTCGACCGAAACGCAACCCCGACTTATATGTCTGTTCTTCCCTCGTGCCCCACCATGATCGTCTTTTTAATCGGAAGGGGATTCTTTTCCCCTGGATACGCCTGTCCTGGTACTGCCACATCCGAATGATCACCCTCTGGCACTCGCTCCCAAAAACTCAATGCATCGGGCTCCTTATCCTTTGACGGCGCGAATGATTGGGGCCCGTCGATCGTTTTCCAGTCGCCAGGTCTGACTGGCCGTTCATACACCCAAGGGTTCGTGTGGTCTTGGCCGACGAATTCATCCACTCCAGCGAACTTGTCGAGTTTGATATGACCTTTCTGGTGGGCGCAAGTGGCGTTGAAGCTGATACCTAGAGCGGAGGAGACAATTGAGCTTTCAGCATGTCTAAGGCGTATTGGGAGAACAGATGGATCACGCACGCCAAAGAAAAACAAGATGGGGGATTAGGGGGAGAGGCGGGTGCAGCAGGATCATATCAGGGGTCCAGTCAACAGAACAACGTACCTGCAAAGTGCCAACGATCTTGCTTCCCCTCACGAGAGGGTCGGTCCACCATCTGCAGCCAGCTCAAGTCACGAATATCGACATGCTCCTTGCCGTATACGTCCCATATACTCACTTCCCCCGATGTTTCGTAACCGCCATTGAGACTCTCTCCGAGAAAAACCTCCGTCTCATTGCTAAGTCGGAAGGCCTCCGTGCCATTGCCAAGTTTGAAGTATAGCGCACCTTCAGCTCCGGGTCCGATGTCCCAAAAATCATTTCCGATCTCGAAGTGGTAGAACAGCTGATTAATGACGCTGCAGACCGGCGTCATGAACCAATCCTCGACATCTATGGACAACGAGGCGGCCACTTGCTTCTCGTGCCCTGCGCCAGGGACATACCACTTATAGCCCTGAAGCTTGTGGACGGCGTTGAGCGAGATGTATTTGTCGTTGGTAAGCGTGAAGCCCGGGTCGGCGCATTTCGCTTGCAAAGAGATACCTGAGGCGGAAAGAATGAGAAGACAGAACACAGCAAAGTGCGGGTAGTGTCAGAAGGGAGGCGAGAGCGGGCATCTCGTGAGCCGCACCTTCAAGTTCACGCACCTTTGACTTTCCAGTCGTCGTTCTCGTAGAACCAACGAGAAGGCCCAGACATGGTCAAGTTGATGGTGTCAATGGCGTCAATGTCCATGGTATCGGAGCCAAAATTCGTTTTGAGATCCACAGCAATTTTCGTGCTGAAGCCATCTGAAGGACCCGAAACGATGTCCAACTCGGCCTGGCCGGCCGATCCAGCGATGACGGCTCCCAGCTTGTCTGATGTACCAGAGTCATCATCGCCGGAGAGGGCGAATGTGAACTCGAGCCCGTTGATCCGTGAGCAGAGGGGTCGGTTGGCTAATAGCCTCCTTCGCGCATCGTCAAACAGTTCGGTGGTGATGTTCTGGAACAAAAGGCAGCATTTCTCGACATCGTAGCTTACTGGCTCTGGTCAGTCTGCGTTCTCGCAACTCGCAAACACGGCAATATGTAGCACCGGACCTCATGGGTGAAATGCAACAAGAAACAAGAGGAGGGGCGGTGCCTACCATCACGGCGCATACGGTGCTCTGACTGCGGATTTCGTGGCCGACTCGAGCAGCTTGCAGCAGCTTCTTCCAGTACAACTTGGCTGTTTGGAAGCAGGCGTCTCAAGGCATATGCTTGGCTGATGTAATTCTCTATAGCCAAAGAAACTAGTCTCAACTGTTAGCCTGCCAAGTCATTCTTGTGTCTCATGGCGCTGCTCACTCTCACCTTCCAGGGCCTGCACTGCGTCCGCGTCTTCGTGCGATGCCGGGAAGAGGTCGTGGTCGTCGATATAAGGAGTCCAGTTGGGCGGAAAGTTTCCAAAGAAACGCCGAATGTTCAGTGCTCGGATGAACCACCTGCGGGATCTGCCGATAAGCGGCGAGACCTCGACAGGATCTCCAGGACCACCAGGTCTGCGCGAACGTGCAGGCATGTCGATTCGCAGAGCGAGTTCAAAGAAGAGATATTCGTACACGTTGCGCATCATGAAGTTGCCTGTTTCGTCTCGGTTCACGGCAGTAGGACGATAGTGGGACACCGACTCTGGGTCATCGTACAATGCCGCGTCGTAGTCTGGATTCCACATCCAGTTCGAACCGAGGCGGTTCGGTCTAAATCTTCTGACTTGTCTCCAGTGGGCGCCAGCAAAGGCATAAACGGTCAAGGATCCTGTCAAACCAGAGATCATGTTTGGCAGAGCGCGAATCTCATATATCCATCCCCACGGCCCTGCGTAAGGCTCTACCTGGCGCTCCGTTCGCGACATTGTCACATACGCAGACCGCCAGAAGTACCCGTCAATTCCCACCGGTGGAGGGCAAGCGCCCGCCTCGACGTGGCGCTGCAAAAAGTATGCTTCGGTATGTGCACCCCAATCTTGGAGGGTGTCCATACCTTGAGGCCGTGCCCCTCCCAAAGCCCTGACTTGACGCGGAGCCATATGACTACCCCAGAAGACGAATCTGCCGATGTCTTCGGCTGGTTTCCGGGGCGGGGGTTGTCGTGCGACAAGCGAATTGGGCCGCAAGGCTTCGCTCGGAACCAGCCAGAAGAGCCATAGAATCGTCGAGAGAAGTGCGGTACTCCAATGCGATTTCATGATGAGGACGACAGAGAGCAAAATACTCGACAGGTCTTGGTACCGTCCAACGATAATCGAAGCTAGGAAGTGGCCGGGGACATGGCCTATTTGTACCACGGCGGTCGCAAGTAAGCAGCGCGTTGCTCACTTGCAGCCATCGTCTGATGTCCAGAAAGACGGGTCAGATGGACGAGGCTGCAGACGGTGAAAGCGTCTAATGTCCATGGATACGCCAGGAATACACAACAGGGCAATGACGCTTCGAACAAGGCGGGGATGTCTTGGCGGTGGACCAAACGCTAAGTCTGTACAAGGACTCCATGGGTCATGATACTCGTCCCTGTGTCCGTCAGCAGATGAGGTTGTTCGTGGATCGATCGCGTGAGTGATGATGGAGGTTGTGGTGGAATAAGAAAGGCGGACAGACCGTCTGGTATTAATGACTGTCTCTCTTTGGTCAAGTAAACTCCACTGATCTAGCAATTCGCAGAGGGGCGACGGTCGACCTGTATACTATACCATCGGTCCGATGCTGAGCGAGCCATGAAGATGCAAGAGTCCACACTCTTCTGCAGCCTTGCCAATAGGACGTGCCTGTATGCGGTAGAAGCCGCCAGCCACCATTCCTCGTCCACGTGGAACAAACTTTGCACGGACTTCCAGAAGGAGTTGAATGACATGTCGAATGACTCTCAGCCTTGCGGTTTGTAATGAGAACCCAACCGAAGGCCCGACTGCGGTGATAATCTGAAGCCGGTGAAGCGGGACGCGTCAAGGCCCGGCGCAACAGGAAATAACGTCGTCCGGTCAAGATTGACATGCACTAGACACAACTCGTCGACCCCACGCGAAGAGATTGGGTACCGCGCCAGCCTCAACGAGTTTGCACTCGAGCAACATGTCCATCACGGCAAGTTTGCGTCGGCTGAAATGTGAGTTCCGAGGCAACCCAGAAGCGCCTTGTGTCACGTGGGAGGTCATTGGCGTGACCAGGAATGGCGTATCAGGATGGGGGATGCAATATTCTTCGAGCTGACAACAGCGAAACAATCCCCAGCGACGCGTGCGCACCGCTTCAGAAGCGGTCGATGACCAGTCAGCTACACAATCCATGGAGTTGCACTCGACGCTCACTTCATCACGAAATCCGGTTCCACCTTTCATTAAGCGCTTTTATATTGTGTGTTGATGTACGGACGTATACTATACTCCTTAGCAGACTCACAATATAGTCCCAGTTAGTGGAGGACCGCGGATTGCCCGTCTCCCGCTGGCTGGTCTGTACGAGGAAGAGCTCCGCTCAGTAATAGTGGTCAGCAGAACTAGCTTGAGGTCAGCTGAAATACTTCAAGTCACCTCCTTCATTCAAATGCTGCGGGTTGGTGCTTGAGATGTGTGCTTGGCTGACGCAGACGAGTTGACCTAGACCCTGTAGAACAATGAGACCGACGAAGTGACAGAGGATGGGGGAGACTATGCGTTGCATCGGGACTTCTCTGCTATCCTGCAGGATTTGTCTCGGAGACTCAGGTCAGGCTGCTGACTGCATACAGCCGCAAAGACAGGGGAAGCGTGAGAAACGGGGGAGGGGACATGATTACACAGGGCCGACCGTCTTCAAACCAGACAACCCAGCCTCGTCAAGAAAAAAAAAAGGCAAAGTGGCTCATGACTCGATTACCATCCGCGATGTCGTCCTCGGCAGCCCGTATTCTTGCCATTGTCGCCTTCCTGCTCGCCGCTCTGTCGCGTGCAGCTGACAAATGCTATCTGCTCGACGGAAGCCCAGCCGGCAACGATATGCAGCCATGCAATCCTGATTCTACATTCAGCGCTTGCTGTGCCACCAACAAGTCCACGCCCGACATCTGCATGTCCTCGGGGTTGTGCTACGCCCAGGACGGACCGTTCAAGGGCCTCATATACGCCGATGGGTGCACAGACAAGACGGGCAACGACAAGAATTGTCCCCAGATCTGCCAAAGTACGAAGCAACCCGGACGTCACCCATCCTCTTCTGCTCGCCACTAATCTGAACGGCAGGTTTATCCGCATCTCTGCCACAGGCCTACAACGTCCTGCAATGCAATCCCGGCCAGTTCTGCTGCCGCCGCTCTGACGATAAGGCAAACTGCTGCGGCACTGCATCGCTCGTCGTCAAAGTCGACATTGGGACTTTACTGCCTACGAAGAGCGCCCAAAGCACGAGTCCGTCGACGGCCAAGTCGTCTCTTCCGTCCAACACGGCCTCAGATATCTGCAGCGAGCCTACAGCCACGGAAAGCGCCTGTGCAAAGGACCGCTCGGCCGTCGTGGGCGGTGCAGTCGGGGGGTCCCTGGGCGCGGCCCTCTTGGCATCGCTCGGTGTCATTGCCGCTCTCTACAGGCGTCGAATGAAGTCATCACGAGGATACGGCGCAAACTCTGCTTTCGCAGGCTCGGACAAGGGATATGGTCCGCCTCCAGAACAGCATCGGCCCTCTCCTGCACAAGAACTGCCCGGATATTCGCGGACGGCCCATGAACTGCAGACCTAGCGGACCAAGTTCTTGTGTCGCCGTCTTCTCCTGGGTAGGGTTTCGTCTACGGCGCTTTGGGTTGTCTGTCTGCTGCCTCGCGTGTGAAATCCTGACACCAGTCACAAGTGGTCTCTCCATCAGTGATACATGCTGCACATCCTCTCATAGGCTCGCGAGAGCATCCGTACCAATCATCGCCTTCTACCGTTCCATGCTTGTGCAATCACCTCGGAATGGTATTTTCACCAAGTAGGTCTCTGTGTAGCAACGCGGCTGACAATCTCCTCCCGTCGCGGCTTCAACATCATGATGAAACACCTAACCGAAATGAAGGGTTGGAAGGATCAGTAGTTGGGAGGGGATGGGGCGAGGGATGGCGGGATTGCCGCTACTTCATTCTGTAATACCACCTCAATTCCTTCAATCTCCACTGCAGGACAGTCATGCTGTGCCATGACCCATGCTATCGACGCCGATGCGGAAGGCAACGCAACCTCACACTCGTTGGCAGTAGTCACCACCCATCTGCCACGCTGTGCCGCGGCCATCACTCGAGCAGGTGGTTCTTGAATGCACGAATGTTCGTATTCGTCGAATGCTGACAAACCGCGAAGTAGCCGTACAAGTTCCATCACGCCACGTCCGATCCTGCCAATTACGTGAAATGGACGAGGTCCGCCAAGTTACCATCGGCACCTTGCCGAATGGTGAGGGTTCTTTCACCAGCCGCTGGCGACGACGCGGCAGTTGTACAGCGCTATGTACCGAGATGGGCCAGTAAGCGTCGTTCAATGGCCTGGTCAGCCCGAGCCGTAGTTGAGGACGCACGTTTGCATATTGCGACACATTGCAATCAATGTTCAAGGTGACCATGAAGTGATGGGAGAAGATGACATCTAAATTCCAGTTCAAAGGCATGAGCCGCAGTCGATTAGTCACCCCCACGTCACATGCTAATATCGGAGGATTATGACTATTCCTTGATCTTTGTCAAGTGAACCTGACATGTACATCGCAGGATAGACTCTGCCACCGTTGTGGTAAAACGTACGGATGTATGTTATTTCTTGCCCGACGGGCCAACTATCTACTATTAATATTGCCGAGAAAAGTGAACGTGGTTGGGGAGAGAATATAGCAAAAGAATTGTGAGTGAATGTTCCTCAGAAAAGGTCCAAGCAAGAAGGAAGAACATTCACCACATATGAAATGAAAGACTTAAGGAATATACATCTATTACAAAAGAAAGGTCCGAAAGTAGAATGTCCTGCCTCTACGAATGTCTATATTCCGATTTGTATTACTTTGTTTCAATCTGTTCTGGCCGTGCTTTAACACTGATTCAGGTCCTGCTGATCTCTGCAAGCATTCAATCTTCATCCAGGTCGGAGAAGTGGCCGCTTGAGCACCGCCCCGCTGTCTAGGCCTTTCGTGGGGCACAGGTACAGGTATCAGATTGTGAGGACGATTGTTCATCTTTCACAGCCATGGCGGGCTTCGGCCTGGCGCTCACTGCCGATAGGTGCTCAAGCTCATGACTCGGATATACGGACGCCATCATTTCGGGGCTTGAGCTGATGGGCTTCCCATCCATTCGCTTCGTAGCACACGTCTCGAGGGGTTTGAAATCGCTCATGGACTCCTTCTTGACAGTCTCGTCCTGGCAGCATGTGGAGAACACCAGTACACAGTTCTTCTGGGAGTCGGTGCCGGACTGCTTGCCACAGTTCGCCTTAATCGCGTCTTTGTACTGCTCGAACATCTGAGGGAACACCGAAGCTCCGTCAGATCCCTTGAGTGCGTCGATGATACTGTCTATGGATGAAGAGTGGCTGGATGACGACGAGCTACTTCCGGAAGATGAGCTTGAATGCGATGAGGAGCTGCTCGACGATGATGAGCTGCTCGACGATGATGAGCTGCTCGACGATGATGAGCTGCTGCCCTGGAAGTTCGTTTGCTTGATTGGCCTGTTGTTCACGACTGTCGTGGTTTCTTTGGAGATTGACTCAATCTCAGAGGAGGGTTTCGAATTCTGGTTATCATGAATCGATGAGGTTTTCTCAGTCTCGGATGTCTCTTGCTTCTCCTTGTTCTGATCCTTTTCTTGGTCAACAGAGTTGTTCGAGTTGTTCGTGCTGTCCGTCTCGGTGCCTTCATTGTTGCTATTGGCAGTCTGCACCTCGTTCTCATTGTTTCCGTCGACATTGTTCTGATTAGTTGACGAGGTCGTGGAACTCGAACTTGGCTGCCTGTCGGCAGCAGTGTGAGTGTTTCCGTTCTCTTCGTGGCCATTGCTTTGGGTTGTCCCGATGGTGGCCTCAGAAACGGAACCGCTAGGAGCGCTGCTGTGATCTTGCGGCTTTTGAACTGGGATTGACTGGGGTTTGTCCTTGTTTGACTCTATCTCCTCTTGATGGGACGTCATACCAGAATCAACTGGTCCTTCCGTCGAAGGCGTTGGGTTGCTTGATGGAATGTTGCAGTGATTCTCCG
>JARJUA010000011.1:0-59600 GCA_030787035.1 Aschersonia sp. MBC 877 | reverse complement strand
TCGGATTTACTGCAACAAATCGCAATAATCGAAGGCACATGGTATTTGCCTCTGACATTAAATGAGACAACTTTGTTCTGCAGATAACCTCGGGGAAAAACCACTGTTTATTCGGTCAAATGCCAATGAAACAATTATTCTCGTAAGTGCCATAAGTCGTAACTCTAAACAACCGGCCAATGGTAGCAGTAAGCGTTAATTTTATGCAGGCGTAACGCAACACTCACAATTGTAACATGAATACCTGCCGCAGGTGTGACAGCTCATCTTACCCAGTGAGGAAAGCCAGCGTGTAGCGGGAGAGTAGAGAGCTATCTCCTTCTCCGCATATCCGCAACGGTCTGTCCGGTCAACATTCTTGGGGCAACCTGAATGAAATCGATTACCAAAAATACTCAGATATTTGAACAACTATTGTCTTTTATCCCAACGATAAAAAATAATAATTTATAGCTATATAACTACTCGTCCGGCTCCCAAGTCAATTCTCTTGTCTGGCTCTGTGCCATTTTCTTATCCACGAATAGATCCATAGCCATCCTGATCTTCTCATCAAGCAAGTCCAATCTCTTCACCCAGATTTCCCCAGACGTAGCTTCTGCAGCGGATTCAAAAAATCGAGGATCTAGCTTCTTCCAGTATACGGAGTCAAATGCGAAATTCTTTCGCGCAGCATATACCGCCCAAAAGTCACCATTGGCCCAGCTCTCGCGCATTTTGCCAGACAGACGTTGCTCCTTTTGTAGTCTCCCGGACGTTATAAACTCATCCTCGCATTCTACCATTACCTCCAGAAAAGTAGCCAAACGACATTCATATTTCTTAATCCAGTCTTCCAAGCCATTGTCCCAGTACTCTGGTTGTTCGATTAGTAACCACCAAGGGGAGGCGTAGGTAAATTCATTAGGCGCTGCGTATGAGAATTCCCAGTCGATTACTGCAACAATATCCAGGTTTGCGTTGAGAAGAATGTTGGACGGCCGTAAATCGTCGCACCATAATTTGAACGGCCCGTTGTTGTACTCATTAGATATGAGCTTTCTCTCGCCAGCGAGTTTTTGGAAAAGCTTTCTCGCGATGTACTTGCGCTGACAATCGGCTTTAGACTCGACGGCATCGTTCCGTTGGTGGGCTAGGTGGTCAATATGGAGCTGTGCAAGGCTGTCCAGGTAGTCTGACGAGGTCTCAAATGTGGAAGAAGGCAATTTGGATCGTGGCAAAGTTCCAGTCCTCACTAGCTCATTCATAGGCATTGATAGTGGGCGCTGCGTCACCTCCCATTGCCACTCATCTGTTTCTGCTAAAGCTCCTATTAAGGGGAACTCTAATTGAGAGATTTGGAGAAGGATACTAGCAACCTGGCGGTAGAGCTTTTTGAGTTTAGCCCTATCAATGTCCGGATCTAGCACTGGCCGCATATGAGTTGTAAGTCCTGGTGTGTTGAGTGCTGCAGCCATATTCATCTCATGGTCGATATATTCCATAATAATGAAAGGTCCTATTTTGAGGGGACTCTCTTCTCGAGTTCCCCAATGAAGAATGAAGGGAACTGGTATGGCGGTGCGGTCCTGGATAAATCTCATCGTGGCGACTTCATTTCGAACCTTCTCTTCGGGAAACATGGTCCTGCCCGGTTTGGCAAATCGAATCACGGCAGAGCCGCCGTCCAGGTACGTCAATCGAAATAAAGCGTTGAATGCGCCGGCCTTGAGAGGACCAATCTCTTTCGGGACGCCTTGGCGGAACTTCGCGATGAAGTTGCCAATGGCCAGCTGCGTCGAAGGCACCAATAGACTCTCGCGCCATTCCCGCTCGATACGGTCGCTTTCTTCCCACGCCACGTCGTCGCCTTGCATCCACATCAGATCGTTACAGCGGTCAACCGCTTGTGTAGGGACGTATGTAATGAGAACGTAGGATGCTTGAGGAGGGAAAGTGTCGCGGCAGTCCTGCCTCAGGCAGCCATTCCAGTGAGTGGCACGTTGCTTGGTCAACCGCTTGTTATTAGCACGGCTAGCTACAGCCGTAATCGCTCCCTATAAATACAGTGGGTGGCCACTTGTATTTGAACACGTCCAGGTACTAATATGATTAGATTAGCCTTTTTGGGCGCTGCCGCGAGATGGACTTTCCTAATTAAGGTGCTCCGTATCGTTGTGGACCTGGAGGTGTTCAAATACAAGTGGCCACCCACTGTAGGTAGCTTTCCTTTGTATTAGGCTTATTAGCTAGAACATGGACTTGTTTTCCCACCTGCCGTGCGCCTAGTGTTGTGACAGAAAGGCAGCTGCCCTTATCGCAATATCGCGGTGGAGCGGTCCTCGGTTGCTGCCTGCGCTGCGCCACAGGGATCCTCGGGGGGCGGGAAGGGGGCCGCACGGCCAACCAATCAATCCGAGCACAGATGGCGGCAGCCCCCCGGTTTTGTGACAAAACCATGGTTGCTCTGCGATGCGCAATCTTCCGTGTCGTCGCCAGCGGCTACTTTGTGATCTTCTAAACTCTGTGCAGCTGAACCCTTTTTGCGCTTATTCTTGTGTGTCTGTAATTTTGACATTGCGCGAGGCTGACTTTTGGCTATCGATACGGTCTTGTCTATGCCGTAGTATAGAAATTGCGGCCAAAAAAAAAGGGGGGTAGCCAAAGCAAAGTTTCTATGTACAAGAGAGCCTCTCATTTCGCGCCATATTCCTTCGAGATAGTGTCCGTTACATGTTGCCTCTTCTCATAAGAAGCCTCGGCAGACTCCGTAAGCTGCTTTTCTTCCTGCTGATTTGCGAGTCTAATAGAGCCATCTCCGTGTGATTTCCCTCGACGACCAGCAGATTCTTCGCCTTGCTTCGCGAGAACTGAGGCGTTGGCACTGGATATACCTAGCTGATATTCAGTCTGCTTGACAGCGTCCGTGTTTGTATCGTGAGACGACATGGCTAAAACAAAGCGAAGGTCTAGTGCAAGGCATAGTTAGAAGTACTATTCATAGTTTAATAGTGTCCTTGTGCTAGAAAATGCTTTACCTTTTAATAACCACTTTGTTTATGCGAGAGACAGAGTCTAGATTTCTAATGGCATTCTAAGACTAGTAGTGGTGCAACCTATCCTTTATATACTTGGTCATCTATTGTGTTTTAGGCAGCAGTGTTGCTATAAGCCAACACAATGTCGTATGCAGGTAGGCAGTGCAAACCGCGAATAAATGCGAAAGTCCTCCGCTTTACCCATGACCTTTAAGCGCTATAGGGACACTATCGCGAACCAGTAAGTATGGTCATAGACTAAAAAAAAAAGTTATAAATTAATAAAAAACATTATTATATAAATAAATATTAAAAAAAAATACTTATATAGCTTAATTTAGAGAAAGTCATTTTAGTATCACAAACTAATAAGTATATATCTGTTCTCTCCCCAGAGGCCCTCGTAGCAGATATTCCAAGTGATGGCGCTGCAAATTTCAGTCGAGAGGATATTCAGTGGGTGGTGAAAGTGCAGGCATCTCACGTTTCGAGGGTACTTAGGAATCAGCTCCCCCCAGACGAGTTACCCCGCGTTGAGAAGCTACTACTCGGGCATCAGATTAGCGAAGAGAATTTAGTCAAACTTGAAGTGTTGATTGCTTTTGACTTTGGAAGGCGCCTTGTAGATCTAAAAGCAGCGTGGGTGAACAAGACATTTACGGGCTGGATAGTCGCGCCGTGAGACTCTACCCAGAAAACTATTGGGATATGCCTCAGAAAGGGATCCTCTATCCGAGGAACGGTGATGACGAGTCGACACTTGATCTCGTAAATAATTTGCTTTGACTTTGAAGACAAGGAATTGGACGGGCCTCATATCCTTTTCGTTCAACCAAATGCTCAGCGACTATTTGAGAGAGAACTTTCACCGCGAATCGTGGATATGCTAGCTAGTGTAAAAGAAGGAAGAGAATGAAATGGGCTAAATAAAGTCTTAAGCGGGAAGGAGACTGACTACTTCAAAAGATTGATGTTTAATACTTAAGCTCTAAGGCAAGATCTTGCTCTGATTGATTAAGGTACCTTAGTCAAATGTAAGGCGCAATAGCAACCATCGGTACCATGGTGCTAGCCGCATAGCGCCCTAGGCCGCTGGTGTGGAGGGCATACCAATTTAGCCGTACTTGAACCGCGCCGACTTTGCTGCAGCACGCGCCATCGGACGCTTTTTCAGTCGGTGCCAATCATTACTGCGAGAAAATTAACCCTCCGCCAACCTTTTCAGAGCTCATGGGCGCTGCTGCGCGATATTGGCTATCCGATTCGACCTCAGAATTTCAATACTTGAACCAAGCCTCGCACATCTGCCAGCATGGGCAAGAGGAATCGCAGCCGCCCAAACGTCGAGGAAATCCTCGCTCGTCCCTGGTGCTATTACTGTACGCGAAAAGCATTCACGACGCCCTAAAACTGTCGAGACTGACCGCTGATGATGTGGAATACAAAGGCGAACGAGATTTTGAGGACTTGAAGCTTCTAATATCTCATCAAAAGGCCAAACATTTCAAATGCGACCGCTGTGGGCGACGACTAAACACAGCCGGAGGTACGACTCTGTCCATCGCGAACATGACGCGCGGTGAGTAAGTCTTATAGGCCTCGACTTATCGTTCTCATACAGGTCTCTCTGTCCATTTGAATCAAGTACATAAAGAAACTCTGAGTCAGGTCGAAAATGCGCTCCCCAACAGACAAGGCCTCGAGGTCGAGATCTTCGGCATGGAGGGAATCCCGCAAGAGGCCCTCGATCAACATCGCAATCGCATCATACAGAACTTCTATCAGGCTCAAGAAGATCGACGTATTGCGACGGGAAATCCGGCATCCGGACAAGCCATGCCGAGAAAGAAGGTCAAGATTGAATCATCAGACGAACTTTTGGAGCGATTGGCCGAGTTTAGGGCGCAGAAAAAGGCAGGTGTGCTGAATCCCGGAGGAACAGAACCGTTTCTGAAAGAGAATATACCTGCAAGTCAATATGTGAGTCAAGAAAACAATCACGGGACAGCTCGGAATCTTGATGCTGATCAATTACGTGCTAGGACCATCAGCAGCCGCATGTGGCACAGCCTCCCTACCCTGGCATCCCGGCACACGCAAATGGCTCGAGCGAATCGTTACCTGCACGACCTCCGAGCAATACTCCACTAGGGACGGGGCTGCCTCAAAGACCGCCGCAACTCGGACAAGTTGTTCGTCACGGCGCGCCAGGTGACGATATCGATCAATTGATTCGGATGGCTGAGGCGGGTGTGAAATCGGCACAGCCGCAAGCACCCGACGAACATGTCGACAAGAAGAGCAAGAAGGACAAGAGGGGAAAGATGATATATGATGACGTGGAATTTAGCCCGGAAGAGAGGATGGCGGCATTACCGCGGTATGCATTTGTTCCTCAAGTCGGAGCTTAGCCCAGGAAGTGCTCGTCGATGGCGACGGCTTTTCCACGTTGCCACTGTGTCGTTTGTACCATACGCGACCTGGATAAGGGAGGCCGATCGACAGTGGGCATTAGATGTAGGGGTAAGCAATCTTGATCCCTACTGCTGTCACGTCCTTCCGTGCAAACATGTAGAAACACATCATTCGGATAAGTTCAAATCTTATCAGCGCTCTCGGGTTGGTCGAGCAGCTACCTTCTTTGTCTCATCCTAATTGACGATTGCCCGTGGTCGGGTTGTTCCCACCGCCTGTTGCAGTGGCGGGTGCAGCGCTATTAAAGTCCAATCCTGGTGGTTTCGTCAGTACTATCAGTACCGACATCATGAGCAATACTTAGCGTGGCACTGATGGACGTTGATGGCACTACGTTGGTGAGTAACGTAGGATGTCTCATCGGACCAGCTAGGTGCTTGGATCTCCAAGCTCGCGCTATGATTACTTGCCTGTCCTCTTGCTTCGGGTAGTTATGTGCGACGGCTGCCAAGGGGTCCTACGAGTTGGTCTTGTTGCTATTATGCCCGTTGTAGCTGGCCTGGAGAGAAACCTTGCGACGACCGCGACAGCATCATGTACACGCTCCATCGGTGACGAACATCAGGTACGCTTGCCTTGAACTTGTTCGCTTGGCATAAAGAGTCCTCATTCATGCATGCCAGCCTCCTCACATGGCCGAAACGTTGTTTATACAGCACCCAGGCGAAACGTGAGATGCCCGAATGCATTCCTCAAATGTATCAAGTAAGCTCCTTCCTCTTTGTTGCTGTTGATATTTCCTGTGCAAACATGTATGTTGATACTCGTTCAATCAATTTGGTCCGTCAGTAAGCAGGTGTCCGACATCAACTGCGGGGTAGCACAACACTTGATAAACTAGAGCGGCTCGGCATCGACTAGGAACTGGCCGATATCGCCGCAGCCGCAGCCGATTCTCACGGTTCGTTCAATTTGGGCTCTGAAGTCGCCCGCATACGAAACACAATACTTTGCCCGAATCATCGCACGCAGGGGACAGACGTCCCTTTGAGACTTCCACTTAGACGAATCAGTCGACAACCCGCGCCTGCCATGTCTCCCCACCCGTTTGATCCTCTTACTCCTTCCGAGATTGACAGCGTCATTGCCATCGTCAAATTGCGCCATGCAGATGCTCGTTTCCATGTCGTCTCGGCGCAGGAGCCACGTAAGGCGCCAATGGTGGAATGGTTGTCTAATCCATCTTCTGCTTGCCTACCTCGCATTGCTGAAGTCGTTGTGATCGCCTCGGCCGAAGTATTCGAAGGGCTAGTCGACTTGAACCTTGGCGAAGTCATCACATGGGAGCGCAAGCAAGATGTTCAGCCCATTGTTGGTTTTCTTAGCTGCAGCGCCCTTTTCCATACGGCAAAGTAATAACATGACGAGCAGATTACCCTGGAAGAGTTGATGGCTGTAGAACACGGGTGCCGCACTGACGCAGACGTCGTGCGGCAGTGTGTGTTGAGTGGCATCGCGGCCGAAGACATGCACAAAGTCTACTGCGATCCATGGACAATCGGACATGATGCGCGATACGCCAACACCAGGCGCTTTCAGCAGGCCCTCATGTACTACCGACCCGAGGTGGACAATTGCCAATATCAATTCCCGCTAGACTTTTGTCCAGTGTGGGATTCCATGGCCGGCAAGGTGGTGGCCATTGATATTCCCAGTGTGCGAAGGCCGTTGAACAAACACCCTCCTCTGGATTACCACCATGTTGGGATTGAAAGGCGGGGAGGGTACAGACAAGATCTGAAGCCCATAAACATCACGCAGCCGGAGGGAGTCTCGTTTCACATGAAAGGGAGGGAGATTTCGTGGCAAAATTGGACATTTCACATCGGGTTCAATTACCGGGAGGGAATCGTCTTGCATAATGTGGGTTTCGAAGATGGCGGGAAAATACGACCGATATTTTACAGGATATCGCTGGCCGAAATGGTGGTGCCTTAGTAGGTCTGATCCTGTTCGAGGGGCGATGGAGCTTCGGCTGACAGGTGCAGTGGAAATCCGGAGCATCCTCATCAGCGCAAACATGCTTTCGACCTGGGCGAGTACGGCGCTGGATACATGGCGAACAGTCTCGCGATGGGGTGCGATTGCAAAGGCGCGATCCAGTATCTTGATGCGCATTTACCGACTCAAGCGGGAGGGGTGCGAACGATAAAGAACGCTATCTGTATCCACGAGGAAGACAATGGCATTTTGTTCAAGCACACTGACTTCAGAGACGACTCAACCATCGTCACCAGGGCGAGGAAGCTCGTCGTTCAACAGATCTTCACGGCAGCAAACTACGAGTATGCCGTGCAGGTGCGCATCCGGAAACCCCATTGTTGACAACGAGTACCATGCTGACCGGCTGCTAGTGGATATTTCATGTAAATACAGTGAAGAATTGAGAAGATGAGTAACGTCGCTGATGAGCTGTGTAGCAAGATGGCACCATTCAACCCGAGATTAGGCTCACAGGAATTCTCAACACGTACGCCATCAATCCAGGTGAAGATACGAAAGGCTGGGGCACACAGGTTCACAAAGGTATTGAGCCAACTGCATCAAGCATTTCACAGCAAGAGCCGGCTGACAGTTCCCAGGAGTCAATGCTCACAATCACCAGCATCTATTTTGCCTGCGACTTCACCCCAGCGTCGATGGCAGTTCGAACACGGTGTACATGGTCGACGCTGTACCGTCGGATGCGCCGGTGGGTAGTCAAGAGAATCTCTACGGAAACGCCTTCTTCGCCAAACGGACGCGCTTCGAAACCACGGCCCAGTCCATGACTGACTATAACGGGACGACTTCCCGGACTTGGGACATGGTGAACGAGGATGTGATCAACCCGCAGAGCGGCAAGCCTGTTTCGTACAAGCTCGTGAGCAGGGAAGTGCCGTCTTTGTTGCCCAAGGAGGGATCGCTGGTCTGGAAGCGAGCTGCGTTTGCCCGACACGCTGTGCACGTGGTCCCATGTAAGCAAAGAGGCGCATTACCTTCCCCGTGTCACAGGCGCCGCAGCATATTGCCGCCATTCTCGAGATGCTAACGCCCTGCTGTAGATGTCGATGACCAGCTCTGGCCAGCTGGAGATCACGTTCCCCAGACTACAGGCGAGCCATCCCATGGCATTGCTGTGTGGATTGGCGACGGATCTCAGCCCATTGCCAATGCCGACATTGTCCTATTTCACACGTTTGGTCTGACTCATTTTCCGGCGCCAGAAGACTTTCCCATCATGCCGGCCGAGCCCGTGTCTTTGTTGCTCAGACCACGTCATTTCTTCGCTTGCAATCCTGTTATGGATGTGCCGCCAGCTTTGTCCACGACGCCAAGTAGTGTTGCTCACGTGTCAAACGGTGTTGGGCATGGAGGATGCGAGGCTGCCAAAGAAGTCGAAGCAGTGGTATGAATGAGGCGCGGAGAGATGCGCGCAAAATGACAGTCGTCAACTGACGTGCAGATGGAACTATTTGCCTCATGATAATCTGAAGGACAGGACGTCCTACATCTACTCTCGCTGGGGCATTTGGTGCGGCACATTGATTGTGCATCATTACCTAGCCCGTATATCCGCTGTTGCGATGAACTCTATCTCTGCGATTGATTCGTCTTGCATCTTGACCAAATCAGATTAATACTCATGATCCCTGCTGCCAGCTATACAGGAATGTCACCCAGTTGTCTGCCATTTCTAGACCAATAACTTTCCACACTCCTTCCTCACAGCGTTATAGACCATCGATGGCAATCTCAGCGACGGCTGGAGTAGTTATTTCCTCATCGAAAAGTAAGCAGGTGAGCGAGGACAGCGGCGGCCTGGATGCAGAAGCCGTCTCTGACCCCACGGTGCGTCGCGTCAAATAAGCACTCAACGGAGAAACGGAACAACTCTATAGCTACCACGAGAGCACAATGACCGCTCCATCGCATTTTGAGATAGCTAACATGTGTCGGTCGGTGAATAATTCGTCTCTGTGCGTCGGTGCCTTCATGCCGTGCCCACCCTTGCAGTGCCTGGTGTCGAGCCCTGCCCTGTCCATCTCAGTTTCTCTCACAAAAAGGGCATCACGAGTCCTTCCCGGACTTGAGCGGCATCAAAAGAGATTTATAGCGTAAGGTCCGTTCCGCCAACCATTTGCTGACATTTAGGCATGCAGGGTACGGGAACTTATAGAGACCGAGCCAGCTGCGACTTATTTGCGTTTACCGACGAGGTCGACATCAGATATGTGCTTGTCACATCGAAAGGTCGCTCCTCTGCGGAGAACGCAATACGTACTTTATACAATAACACTCGGGAATAGCTGGGCTCGAAGGCCAATTTCGAAGTGCTTTACTAGGGTGTTGCAGCGTTTTTTTCTTCTTTCCTTCTTTGCAAAAGGGAGAGATTGGGCCAAATGACAACGTCGTGAGGCCATTTCGCAAGCAAATGAGCGAGGTGAAGGGATATTTTCTTGTCAGGACCCTGTGCCTCTCGCACCCAGATGTGATGATACATGCATGTCGTGGTCTTCGAACGTAGAGCGGGGAAACTCCTAAAAAAGGCCTCCATCTACATTCTTCCCGAGTCCTGCCTCGCATTGACGTCGACCATGCCTGCGTTGGCGATGAAGAGATAGTGGCCGTTGCCACGTCGCACCTGCTGGGCCATGGCACTATCTACAGGCTGCGCTGATAGCCGAAGCCGCCTAAGAGAACGAAGACGCTTGGCACGACGCAGCGTTATGTGTCGATCGCAACCGGGACCACGATGACACCAGTCCGCCCACATTGAAAAGGTCGCTGCTCTTGATCCGGCTCGCGCATGATGGTTTAGGTTTGGTTTCATGCCGTGGTGCGCCATTGATCTATTTGTCGGTATCTGACGTCAGCATGGGCGGGCGCACTGACTTCCCTAAAAGACTTGCCCCTGTTTTTTGGGAACTCATTACAAGGCTGAGTTGCCGCTGCCTTTGCCAAACCAGAACGAGACGAAGATGTCACTTTACCTGAGCTTCATCCCCTCAACACTGCCTACACGGAGCATTGCTTCCCATTTATTCTCCATGATATCCATCAATCGTGCGCAACTTCGAACCGTCTTTCCAGCCGCCCGTCGCTTCTCGTCCACCAGGACGGGTGCACCCGTTATTTTATGCGGCAAGACAGAGCAGATTGGCCAAAGTGTCGTTGCCACACTGAAGCCGGAATTCGACGGTGCGTTGGCTTACTGAGAGCTTCGTCTTGCCCGCAGCTAACTTGGCCTATTGACTGGAAGTCATTTGCTTTGTCATGACGCCCGAGAGCGGCAAGGCGCAGATTCCTGCTTTGTTGCGGGGTGAGACGCCGCCGATGACTGACTCGAAGATTGGGTCAAATGACTTCTCGCGAAAACCTGTTGCTGTGATTCTTGGCGGAGGATATTCTCAAACCGACACAGAGGGAATGATGGAAGTTGCGAGGGGAATCAATCCTGTTCCCTGGCTTCTACCTGATCTGAGTATTCCGGCTCCACCCCTTGGGCCTGAGTATGGCAAAGCGATGGTTGGGCGTATTAAAGAGAAGCTGGCTTTGATGGACAAGGAGGGCACCATGCATGAAGAGAAGATCTTCCGTTATTGAAATCAGTTGCGGGGCACTGAGCTCATGGCTCGAGTGCTTGCAGTGAAAGGCTCGCAATAAACTCATATTGGCGGCGAACTTCAGCCTGATGCATTGTTTCGTTCCTCGTCCCAAATCACTCGTCATGAAGATCATGAAGATCCTGACTAAGACTTGGCCATTTTGAAGAAGTGCACTGCCCTCCTTGTCCCCGCCAATGTCGATGAGCACAAGGGCGCGAGCGCCGTTGTAAGCGACCTCACCGTCGAGTACCGGGATCACACAGCCTTGAACCCCCCGCAGCTTATAAAAATTTAGTATTTCGTTTTGAGAGTCTTCTTCTTGGCCGCTTTTCCATGTCTTGATGATGAATTTGTCGGACAAAGTCCATTCTGGAAGCATGACCTTGAAGCGACGCTGGACGATGCTTGGGAGACATAGGTAAAAGCTCCGAGTAAGGCGAGCGAGCAAAAGGTCGTAGACCGTGAGTCAACTGGTGCGTTTGAGTGAGTTTCTTAACGACGGCTTCAATTGACGATGAGCGGACAGACCGTGGGTGGTGCTTCTGGTCCCGACGTCATTCATTTTCTGCGTTGTCTGCGCCCATTCATTGCGTTCATTGGTTCGCGGCAACAAATTCGACGCCGCGATAGACGATGCTGACTAGCTATGTCCGCATTAGAACTGTCCAAATCAAGCGCCATCTAAACCGTGCCGCCATGTAGTGGCGGGGGGCAGCCTCTCTTGTCGTCCCAGGAGAAACTATCCAAGAACTTCGGGGGCTTGGGGTGTCTTTTCGGAACGTGTCTGTGCATCTAAACACGGACTCAAACGGTAATGACTGCTGACACAAGCGTCGCATGTCAGTACATAAATACCAGTGCCCTCCACTCTATTTGCTTGCAGAGGACCTAGGTATTAACAACAGTGCTATATAGAGTGAGACTCTTCTGGCTGTTACTTTAACTTGTCTTATTCAAAATAAAAGACCTCCTAAAGCTATAAGAACTATTCAAATAACTTTGCTTGCTTGCAAAGAACTTAGGTAAAATAAGTTTTGCCGTATTGACTAGACCCCCCTTGGACTAGTCGGTCAAACTGCTGATAGACAATTTCACTCGTCCTGTTCGAAATATGATACTCCTCAAAGCTATAAGGGAAGAAAGAGATTACTTAGTATATCTCAGATAAATGAGTTAAAAAAAGGGGGGAGCGGCAGAACAAAAACTTACTACATAAAATGGGACTGGTCGTACTGCCCATGTGGACAACCTGGTATTATGCAATTTTCATAGGGTATAAGGCTGCTTGATGGTGTGTTGAAGTACTGATCAGGATTGTTGAATAAATCATACATAAGCTGAGCCACATCAAAGAGAATTACAGTAGCTCCTGGCCATCTTTTTGCCACTGTAGCTTGGTATTGGTAGCCGCACTCATAGAGAGAGTTTGCGCCCCTAACCATGTTGTTTGCCTTATAAAGGAACTCGGTTGTGTTGTAGAGAGCTGGGTTAGCTAAGTATCGGTAGTTATCATAACCCCACTGGCCAGGCTGGTTATATGTTGGAAGTAGGTTGAGAGCGGGTACGTAGAATAGAACAAAGCGTCTGCCGCCCTGTTTATATGCCTCGTCCCATACTGTGTATGTTGAGTTTACCCAACTTTTCGTGTCAGTCTGTGGATACTCAGAGTCGCCAAGAAAGCCATTAAGTCCCCAGTCATTAGCCCCAATCCACAAAGCATGTATGGTATTAGTAGAGTTGCAATAACTTGGAAAGATTGTCGGATTCCCTGCCTCAGCTTTGTAGGTTGGCACTTGATAATCCAGGACATCCTGCGATGGGCCTCCGTTATATGTGTGTGGAATCTGCTTGGAGTCTAGCATAGCCCCAGCAACAGCATAGCTGACCACGTTCGTGCCATTGTTAAGGTACATGTATTCAGCCCAGGTATAGCCGCCAGTGAACGTGGGGGTGTAGTTGGCAGGGAAAACAGTGCCAGGGGGAGGCGCGTGGCCGTTGTTGACAAAATAGGGTGTCCGTCCCTGGTCGGAGTAGCTATCACCAAAGACAACAGCACATTTGTACGATCCACTAGGAGAGCCGTACACGCCGGTGAGGAAGAGGGCCCAGAGAGCACAAGATCGCATCTTGGGATATTTTTTTGTATCTCGTGGAAAAAAGTAAAATAGAAGGTAATAATGTAGAAGTATAGTAATGTCTTCTTTGTGCCCCATGGTGAGCTGATTACAAGACTTATTTATATTATTCACAGGACGGCTTATGTCTTGCCTGCCACTTCTCTCTCTTTTTAACCCCTTCATTCTTTGCTCGCCATTACCAAAATTTCTGCATCTACACTTGTCGTCGCGATCATCGACTCCGTGAAAACGGCTCTCGCCTGGTACCAGCGCCGTGGAAGTGGCGTTTGCGCCCGCATTGTGGCTGTGGCGTTGGCATGTGACGCGCTACCAGTGACAGGCAGCGTACGCTATTGGTTCGCGCCACGTTATTTTAAACCACAATGGCGTTAATATCAGCCGCTCGGCCATTATCAATAGCGGGGGCAGACTTGACACCTAGTCTGCTGTGTTGATCTGCTGGGCGAGGAATTATGACGACACCTACGCACCTCTGGCCAGCCGAAAGCTCGACTGCTAGCGTCCTTGTATAGAGATGGCGGACCAGTAGCTCCGGCGGCGAGAAGTGTCATTCATTAGTTGCGGGCCTGACAGACAGCGGGCTGCGCCGCGGTCTTGTTTGTCTATTGTGGCCAGACAATTTTGTGATTCCCTATGCGTAAGTGTTTTGCCTCAGTAAATTTCTCCTTGTTGCTACCACAGAGCTCAATGAAGTACTAGCCTTTCTCTATACTTCTTATCTAGCTATTTAGTATTCTTCTTCTCAGGGATAAAAATAAATACTGGAAAGATACTAGTTGAAAACTTATGCAAAAGAAGAACCATTCTTAACAAACTAAAGATTTCAAAACATAGGGCGCTAATCTTTAGTCTAAACAGGGACACAAAAGAAAGCTTGTAAACTAGGGAAACACACACTCTGCTATAGCGAGAGGCTTGCAGAGCTATACAGCAAGTACAAGGCAGGCTATTTTACCACTATTTCCAAATAATGTGAAAAGTATGTAGACTATTAGAATTACTACCGGCGCCTTTGCCATCTAGTTATTCAATAATAGGGAATAAGCTATCACATGTCCTATAGCCAGACCCAATAGACGTAATAACGCCGCTAGGAGAGCCACGATAACTGTTACTTGTGACGCAGAAGATGTCCAAAAAGTCCTCCGTTGCTTTGGAGGCCAATCACGCGACGATCATGTTTGCGGCTGTAGGTTGACGCATTGCTGATTTCATATCGCCAGTGTTTGACGTGTGCAGCCTGGAGATATTCACGGCGCTGATATTCGGGCCACTTCTGTACTTCGTGATCTTTTAGACCCTTGCGCTCAGTGTTTGCAAACATCGAAGTTACCCAACCTTGAAATGTAGAGACAGTCCTCGCGCGCGTTCTCTGCGTTTGTTGAATGACTTTCCTCGCCTTAAATGTACGCATGTGGCGAGCCCGCTTCTGCGGCGCCTGTGAGAGAAGCCGCCACACGAGCGTTTCTAAACAATGGTGACGGGCCAGCAGAGGCGAGCATCCTAAGGCCCAAAGTCAACGTCTCAGCTAACAGCGCAATTGTTGCCAGTGTAAGATGCTCAGGGCCGTCTCGAGAGAGTGATCCCAGGAGACCGCGTCACCGTGGGTCTAATCATCAAGATAGTCCACGTGTGCGTATTGGACCAAGAACAAGCCCCGTACGTAGAAGAAGTCTGCATCGCAGGCATCCAGGTGTTGTGAAATTCTGTCGTCGCTCCGGAGGCAGCGGCCCGACACATCTTGTCTGATCCTTGGGATCCGGAAGATCGCATGTACTGTTGCGGAGACTTGGGACCCATCGGCCGCGACTGCAGGCTGACCCTGTACGCAGAATAGATCGTCAGGTCAAGCTGCGTGGGTTTCGTGTTGCGAGGCTCAGATCCGTGTCTGACTTGCTGCCTTGTACAACGGTCCCTGCTTTGAGTCCCGTCCTCGAGAAGACTTTTAGATGGAAATTGGTGTCTGACAAATTGCTATTGCACTGGTACTTGCCAACCGCAGCACTCGCAGCATGTAGAATGTGTCACTCAGTAGAATCAGGTGATGAAGATATTGCGCTCTCTACGCCAAGAATTTTAAGATTGATATTGTATTGCGTTGGTCGTGAAGCTTTCATGCCTTGCAGAAAGACAAGACTAGTCATAGTTTTTCATTCTCTGAACACCCAGAGAACATGTAAAGTCCATGCTTGGTCTGAGATGAGGCGGATGGTCGAATGATTGTCTTCTTTGGATAAGGCTGGTTAGCGTAAAGTGTCGCCGTACTTCGGGAAACGAATAGTACAGATTGGGCAATCTGGCTAGTCTCTAGGAGTCTATCAAATTCCCAAGTGCATGTCTCTGACGCCAGTGTCCCATTCAGGGCTATGGCTCCAGTCTCAGGGTCGTATGGGACACGGCTGGGGGTTTTCGTTCTGCATCAGCAGCTCGTAATGCTGCTTCTGGCGCTATACTATATCAAGAAACGGATGTGGAAAGCAGCTTAGGGTTTGACAAGGGCCACAAGCCATATGGGAGAGATTGGGATTCTGGGCTGAGTAACTGCCAGGTCACTAACTCGGGGACCGTCGCGGTAACATGTAATGTTATTCTCGTGTATATAGGGAGTCCGCATGACACTTATTAGCAATCACATTTGTGATTGAATCACTGCGTTGGCTTGGGAGTGTTCTATGGCTGTGGCTTGTTGGTGTTGGCTACTGCATAAGAAGCAACAGCCGATACAGCGGCCTTGAGGCGATTTGAAAAAAGGGGACGAAGATGATATTCGCGTCTTTGTTAGGGGGCCATTGTCGCCAGAAGTCCGCCTTTGATCATAAGGAGAGGTTGATACATGTGGTACACTGGGAGCTCATCAGTATAGTACTTCAAGTTGGGGTCGTATGCGGCGTGATGTCCGACCATCACATGATTTCGGCGATTTGATAGGACATGACACAAGACCGAAATCACGCATATAAATCCATCGACCCCCTTCATACCGGAAATGGTCCTGACTGACTTGCATGCCGAGTTTTCGGATTCGTAAATCTACAGGGCGCTTCCCGTTTCTGCGCCCGTAGATCATCGGCGCTAAAGAAAAAAGCGGTTGTAAAGCCGATGAGCTGCTAAATCCGCCCCGTCATACATATGTATGGTGTGGAGACTGACAACTATTCAGGAGGCGAGGATTATTACGACCGGGGCGGGGCCAAACCCGACAGGGCCGGAGTCCGGCTGGAGCGCGGGGCTTGAAGTTATCCTTAAATAAACCCGCCGAACCTTAACTCCAAACCCGACAGCGCGCCTGCATCCATCTTGAAGCCAGGAGCCGAGACTCTAGCCTACAAATTCAACCATGTGAATGCGCGGAGATCACGTAAGCCAAAGCTAGGGAACACTTAAAAGGGGAACGATGTGCCTGTCCGGTGCTGGTACCTTTAGTGTTTACGATCCAAATTGTATCAGCGGTAATTCACTACTTCCATCGGCCCTCCAAGATCCAACCGCAAAAACATGTCTTCTCTGCCCAAAACCTACAAGGCTATCGTCATCACCGAAGCCGGCGGTCCTTTCAAGACCCGAGATGTTGAGTTAAAGCATCCTGGACCCAACCAGGTCCTCGTCAAAGTGCTGGCTTGCGGTGTGTGCTTCTCCGACTTTGCGATTGCTGGTGGTCACATGGGCAATGTGTTCCCCCGAATTCCGGGACACGAAATCGTCGGCGATGTCGTCGAGATCGGAGACATGGTCAAACGCCTACAAGTAGGACAAAGAGTTGGTGGGCCTTGGCACGGTGGTCACGACGCGCAATGCAGAGAATGCCAGCGCAGTCTGTTCCAGATGTGCGAGAACAGGGAGGTCAACGGACTCAGCCGTGATGGTGGATATGCCGAATACGTATTGCTGGAGCAGGAAGCTGTAGTGCGCGTGCCCAAGGAGCTCGACGCCGCCGACGTAGCTCCTCTGCTTTGCGCCGGCGTCACTGTCTTCAACGGCATTCGAAAACTACGTGTCGAGCAAGGCGCTCTTGTCGCTGTCCAAGGTCTTGGGGGTCTCGGCCATCTTGCCGTGCAGTTCGCGCACCACATGGGCTACGAGGTGGCCGTGCTGTCGTCTGGAGACGACAAAGCGGATTTCGCAAGGGAACTTGGTGCCCAACACTACATCAACACGAAAAAGGCCGATGGTCCGGATGAACTCGCCAAGCTGGGCGGCGCCGGTCTGATTGTCCAGACGGCACCCAATCCCGCCGTCGTCAGCAGCCTGATTGGCGGGCTGTCGCCGGGAGGCAAGCTCTTGTGTCTGGCGCCGGTCGGCAAAGTCGAGTTCGACACAGGAGCAATGGTTGGTGGGGGCAAATCCGTGCACGGCTGGCCCAGTGGCCATGCTCTCGACAGTGAGGAGGCCGTTCGATTCGCGCAGACGCACAACATCAAGTGCATGATCGAGAAGTTTCCGCTTGCCAATGCGCAGGAGGCTATAGACAGCTTGATGAGTGGCAAGCCAAGATTTCGCAATGTGTTGACCATGTAGGACAGAACGGTAGCCGGGGCCAGCGGAGACGAAATGTCCCAAAAGTTGAGGTGCTCACTTCGACGTGATCGTGGGGGCGGCGAATGGATTGGAAATGTACAGATTAACTAAGTCCGGAGATCTGAAGATGAATAACGCACGTTTTGCAAGTTGATGAAGTCCATGTGGGATGATCAGAGCTGACCAGTGACCCCACACACCGCCTGGCTCCACACAGCGCTGGGAGCTCGGACGCTAATACCGGACAACAGGCAGAGGAAGGTTTTCTGAAGTGGACAAAACAACTGACGAGAGGTCGGCAGCCACAAGCCCATTCGGTGCCTCAACACTGCCTGATACTGACAATTGTTCCATACAGTGCACCGGACAAGGTTACGCCGATGCCTCTCGACACATCCGCATATTCTCTCGCTTTGCTTCGAGTCGACGGCCGTCGGTGGAACGAGTTGCGCCGTCTACACGCGCAAATACGCACACAAGATGCTGCCGATGGATCATCGTACTTCGAAATGGGCCATACAAAGATCGTTTGTGTCGTAACCGGACCTTCGGAGCAACAACAGCAATCACAGAACCAACGCCGCGGAGGCCAAGGCCCTGGGCGGGACGCTGCGTCTGTCAATGTGAACGTTGTGGCGGCTGGATTTTCAAGCGTAGACCGTAAAAAGCGAGGTCGTAATGACAAGTACGTCTCCAGACCGCACAAATTGACTAGGAATCCGACATGGCTGACCGTCGGCAAATAGACGAATCCAGGAGATGGAAATCACAATCGCGAAAGCACTATCCTCGATCATCCACACGCATCTATTTCCGTACTCAACAATCACAGTTTCTCTCCATATTTTGTCGCAAGACGGATCGCTTCTCGCAGCACTCATCAACGCTGCGACGGTTGCTATTGTTGATGCAGGCATTCCAATGACCGACTACATCACAGCGTGTACTGCTGGCTCTACGTCCTCATATGCTGCCGGTGACGAGTCTGCCGATCCGCTGCTTGACCTGAATAGTCAAGAAGAACAAGAATTACCTTTTATTACGGTAGCTTCTCTTGGTGAGAGCGACCGCGTGGTGGCTCTGGTCTGTGAGAGTCGGGTTCAGGTTGGCCGCCTAGAGGGCATGTTGGTTGTGGGATTGGATGGGTGCAAGCAGGTGAAGAAGTTCCTTGACAAGATTATTAAAGATAAAGGTGCCGTGATGATACGGGAAGGGGTTATAAAACAAAGCGATACCATGGCGGTGGAAATGGATGGTTGACGAAAACGCCGTCGTCAAGAAACCTTACGAAACCGTGATCACCACACAACCTGGTTTATTCCCCCGGTGAGTTACCTCACTGCTAGGGCTCCCCCACCTACCCAGAACAACGAGCGTCTGCGAACAGCCTCAAGGGAGCTAACAAATGATTATCAAAAGTTTCCATGGGGTAATAACTCAAAGCTCTTCGTGCTTGACCTCCTCGGCCACGGTCTCTTCCGCAGGTGCTTCTGATGGTTTGCTTGAGGTTGCTTCACCTTCAGCATCCACGTCCACAATGACGTCGGCCGGTAGCTTCTTCTTGGCCCCTTCACCCATACGAATTGCGTCAATCCATGCCTCCACACTTTTGGCACTGAAATCGCCTTCGTAGTGTCTTGACCAGGCGCGTCGGGCATTAATAGCCACCAGCTCCACATCAGCTTTCAGATCCAAGGACTTCTTCAGAGCAGCAACCCCATCAATGTCGTTAGAGACTGCAAGGAAAGGAAAAATCTGTCGGTGTCCGTGAACGTATTTAGAGTGAATTTGAGAAAGAGACGCTTTCGCTTGGTCGCCCTCGTCGGATGCACCGGACGGAGTGAAGGCGAGGACGCAAGTGGAAGCTTTCGAAACCAGACACTTTTCCGTGAGTTCAGTTTTGGTAGTGATAGAAGGAATAGCAACAAGGTCAGGAGTTGGTGTGGCTGCTGTTCCAGGAGATGGTGACTCGTCAGAGGGCTTCGTAGACACCTTGGGCTCGTCATCGATATCCGACGTTGTTTTCTGGTCTTTGGCTTTCTTGGCCTTCTTTGAATCTTGAGGTTTCTTTTCGGCCTTGGCCTTGGCTTTGGCTGGGGCGGGATCTGGGTTGGGTTCGCCAACCTGCCTCAGAAACTCGACCATGGCCTTCTTGTTGAGTTCACCAGAGTGGACGATGGGTTCCTTATCTTCGCCAGGGACAAGCACAAATGAAGGGAATTTCTTGACACCAAACTTTTCTACCGCTCCCTTCTCCTTGTCGCGAATTTGTCCGAATGAAATGACACCCAGAAAGTCAATGGCCAGGCTTCGAAGCAGCGCGCTTGTGGTTCCTTTGTCTGTGAATAAAAGCGCCTTGGGCTTATCACCTGTAAGGAAGGTCTTCAGATCCTTGTCAACAACGCGAGTGACATGGTTGTTGATCTTGCTTTTCACAGCCTCCATTATGCCTGAGGCGGTTCGTGGCCCTTGGTAGTCCTCGACTACGGGCTTCCCAGAAGACATTTTTCCGGGTCGCACAATCTTGAGCGTTGGAAAGCCTTGGACACCCATTGCACCACAGAATTGCTTGTTTTTCTCTTCGTCGCAGTCGATCGCGGCTACTTTTGCCAAACCTTCCATCTTTTGGGCCACCGTCTCATATGCTCGCTTGAGGTTCTTACAGTGGCCGCACCAAGGGGCGTAAAACTCAACGATCTGTATCTGAGTGTAAGCATGGTGTCTCACGATGAGCCAAATGCTGCACGTTGAAATTGAAAGCATCACAAATCTGCGAATACGAGAGGGACGGCGCCTACCGAGGTATGATTCGAACGAGTGATCAGGCTGTTGTAGTTCTTGGCATCCAATTGCAGTACCGGCGAATTCTTTGAGTACATGCCTTGGACGTAAGGAAGGGACGCCAACAAGGCCGCCAAAGCAGCCGCAACACCGGGTTGGTACATGGCTTGCAATCCCGCGATGGCAGCTAGAGAGGGAGATGGGCGTTCAGGCCGTTTGTACTTTTTCGCTGGTCAGCGCCCGCGGCCTTGTCCGCGTCGCAGCAAGCTTTTGAAGGTGAATGGCGGAACGAGTTGGTGCTGCAGTCCGTTCCGTTTTAGATATTCGCCGGCGGTGGAACAGGCCACGGTGTAAAGCGATGGAGCAGCCGACGAGAACCGTGCCAGCGGTGGGTTTGCGGAGACCAACCCCTGTCGCTTCCCGCCAGCTCGAGGGGTGCGTCATTCAGCGTGGGCGCGAGCTGTGAAGGGGCACACGAGAGCTCGGTGGCGTGGCAGCCCCGATTTCCGGGTGTCAATGCCCACCGGCTGGCAGATTCCCTTCATCTGGGGCTGCTATCATGGTCAAGTTCAACCCTCCGGGTTTCGCTAGAATCTGGCATCCCTCCGAGCGCACCTTTCTTTCTTCGCCATTTATCGCGAACACCTGGCTGCACTCGCCGCCCTGGCTAGTCTCTCAATAAATAAATCAGCATGAGTGCCCCAGAAACGTTACCACAGCCCCTCAAGATACCCGAGGTCAGCCGCTTCATTCACCGCGCAAATCAGCTTCGGTCGATCAAACCTGCAGTTGCATATTGGTGTAAGTTCCTTTCTCTCGTCGTTTAGAGATAAAGGATTTGGATGCGAGCTCAACTACATTCCTCAGGCGACTATCGAGCCGTAAATCAAATCGTCACAAGGAGCCTTCACGTAGCCGACGATGACTGCTTCACCTTCACAAAGTCTCTTATTGAACGGCTGGAGACGACGAAAACAGAGCGGGCGGACGATGACGCCATCGTTGATAATACTGCTGGGCAAGCATACGTCGAGCAATTCGCCCAAGAAACCTTCAGCCGTGCGGAGCGCGCCATGTCCGCCAACAAAGTAACCAGGTACGTCCATCGCCGCAGCACTTCTGGTCGTGCTCGACCTGGCTCTTGGTGTTGAATTCTACCCAAACTTGATCGTCTCCATTGAGGTCGACCTCGGCTGGAGGTTGTCTCAAGATCCAATTCGCTAAAACGGTGCAGACAGACAGCCGATACCTTCGACGCAGCTGCAACTTTCTTCGACCTTTTCCACGAATGGGGCACGCCCGAGCCGGAAATCATCAAGAAGATCAAATTCGCGAAATGGAATGCGGCACGGATATTGAGAGCTATTCGTGAGGGCAAAGATCCCAATGAGTCAAATCCCATCATCGAAGAGGAGCCGGAGGTTCATCTCGATCCGCACGATGCGTCAGTGCAACAATTGGCGAGCCCGCCAGCCTCAACACTCGCCGCGTCGGTCGAAGACATCCCCGATCTTGGAGAGCCGTCGGCAGTATCACCTAATGACAGCTTCTTTCCCCCTGTTCCCCAAGACTCGGCCAGCCCTCTTGGTCCAACGTCCCCAAGCCAAAGTTCCGATATAAAAGGCCTCTCTCAGCTTCCTCCGGCCCAAATATCTCCAGTAGTCTCGCCAAGTGCTCGAGTCGATCCACTGCAATCAATATCACAGACTTCTGCAAATTTTGCTGCTGAAGAGACCCCCATGTACATAGAATCAGTAAGACCGTCCGCGATGAACTATACGACGACACCCACGGCTGCTCCACCGTCTTTACCTGGCCTAGTCTCTCAAGCGCCAGTTCCTACGAGGCACGACTTCTCCACGGGGACCAATGGATTGCATGCAGACTTCGTGCCTGACTTGAAACAGGCACAAAAGCATGCGCGATTTGCAGTCTCCGCGCTAGACTTTGACGATGTCGAAGCTGCCATAGAGCAATTAAGGCAGGCGTTGAAAAATCTGGGTGCCAAATGATCATGACGTGATCATAGATAAGCATAGAGGCATTACCTTAGCGTTGTCCGCGTAGAGAGGTCACCCTTTACCGAGGCAACATGCCTCATCAAACTAAACACATCATTTCGGCACGAAGTAGCAGCATGAGAGTTGCGTTTAGCTGGTCATGCAGTAGGATTTGCAATGGTTCGTCTTGTTTGCAGTAGAGTACCTGTATCAGTACTTGACTTACATTAACACTTCTGGGCTACTGGGCTGGACATCTACTCTATGTATTTTACAAACTCGTCCATCTTTATCGGTTACTCACAATGGGAATCGTTCTGCCCAACCAACAAAAGGCGAAGCTTTCCATATGCAGGCGAGGTCTTGCTGGCTTCCGTTGCCATATTCAACACTATCCAGGTCTCAACCCAAGAACCTTGATCGCTAAATCTCCCCCTAATTCGAGTTTCGCTATATGCCGGGTACAAGTTGAGGTCGTGGCAATAAAGTGGAGAAAAATGTCGTCGTATTTTCGATAAGTAATCTTATGCCTTCTTCTCAGAACCGGCTGCATCCGCGCTGGGTTTGGGTCCAAACCAAGTAGAAAAAGAGCCCATCATGCTGCTCATGGCTTCTTGCTGTGCCTTTTCCATGGCAACCTGTTCTTCCTTAAGCCATTTCTCGCCATTCTCACGAATTTCCTTCTCCAAAAGCTCGTAGTTTCGCTGTCCCCGTTCTCTGGCCAGATCTTGCAGCATTTTGCCTTGGGAGAAGGCGTCAGACGTGTTTTGCTCTCCTTCTGGCGCCATCGTCATGCTCATATTGCTGGCCTTGAGACCGAAGAGGTTACTCAAGGCGCCAACGCCGGACCCCTTGTTCTTCTTCTTCTGATCCAGCTGCTTGTTAAATTCCTTGCGGGCGATGGCCTCGCGGCGGGCGAACTCGGTCGGAATATGTTTGCCTTCGAACGATTTCAAAACTTTACGCACATCTGAGTATTGCATTGTGTGGATGTACTCCAGGAAGGGTATCAACCCGACCAGATCATTGTCTTTCGGGTCGCCTTTCCAGGGTTCCAGGATGATGGCATTTTCAGGCTGTTTGCGCACGTGTTCTGGTTTGGTATCGATCATGATGACCTTCGATAGATCTCGATTGAGGTAAGAGAGGTCCTTTAAAGTGCTTCATTAGCAGAAGGGCATTGGCGCGGAAGCTGATTGGGTGCGGGACAAACCTTGACTATCTCACCGTCCTCATACTTAGTTGCTTCGCGATACAGAGGCCACATGATGAAGCGGAACGGATCAAGTTTGCGGACAATTGGTTCACCCATGGCGAATGGAACGCTAGTGAAGAGCACTAACTCATAATATTGGCTGAGGTATCGCACGAAGTAATCCATTCCAGGCCTTTTGGCGACTCTCCAGCCATGGTCTCGTGTCCATTCACTGTGGACGAGGAGGTCATCTAAGCTTATGCAGAGGGTGTATGGTCGTTCGAAGCTCGGATCGGGATCGGGAAGGAGCTTATCGAAAGCTGGGTTTTGGTAGTAGGACACAGACTCTCCCATTCGAGCTCTGGCCCGCTGCCACCAGAGTGCAGGACTCCACCCGTTGGAAACATCGCTATGTCGCTCCGCGTCGATGGCATCATCCCAGTCTCGACCCATGTAGAGTACAGCGAACACGCCACCCGCAGCTGCAGATAGCAGGACAAAACGAGTCCACCATTTGCGATTGCGATCGCTTGTGGAAACGTATTCGGGGCGATCGCGCCCTCCTCGACCGTCGGCATCTCGCTCTGCTGCGATGGCTTCCAAGGCTGACTTGGAACTTCCGTCACGATTGCGCATTTCGTCGTCTAGAGTCGAAGGAATACCTCGAGTCAAGTCGGGCAACTTGTTGAAAGACACAGGCTTTGCATCTCTCGATGCTGCTGACTTATAGTCTGGCGCTGGAGCCTTGCGCGAGGCATTGGTATTCGCTTGATATTTCGACTGATAAGTTGAAGTCGAAGGTGAAGGCTGCTTTTTCGTCGGGTAGCTGCTTGGCGTCCATTTCTTGTTCGCTGCGTAAGATCGTGCCCATCGAGGCACTGACACCGCCGGTTGCGTGCAAAGTGCATTTGAAGGTGCTTTGAGCTGCGACAAACGACCCGCAGTCAAACCTGAGCGTGCACCACGCGCTATTCTTGACAACATATTCGCAGATAGCCGTTGCTAGAGGGTCAACAAGGAAAATTGGTCATTGACTCTCCTGGCATTGCGTTGAAGGCAGGCGTTGTACACACAATGGCGCCGCACAGAAAATGTTTTAACGTCTGATATATCTGAATGGTACGCGGTCCATGTCGCTCTTCCGGTTGAGGTCGAAAAACTTGGTTCCGACTCGCGAAGCCTTCGCAGCCATTTGCCGGATATTTTATTTGGCCGTCTGCCGCGGTGCGTGGCAGCTCGTCATGCATGGGGGCCACGTGATGGCGCTTTTGAGGCTCGCGTGCGCTAATGACGCACTCCCAAGGCCATCCTGAAGCATCAATGATCCGACCATACTCCTGTATTAGGTTGACCCTCTCTCGCCAGTGTGAGTTTTCGGCGCTCTGAGCATCTGTTAACGATAAATCGATTCCCTTTCCACGTCACAGCAACCTGCGAACTCAACTACGGAAGACACAATAACGCTATCTGTGCACCACGCGTTCTAGAGGATTGTCCGTCCGAGATTCGGTGACTGTACCATGGCAGCAACCTTGACAAGCAGGGTTCTTGCTCCAAATTCGGTGGCAAAGGGTTGCTTGTACTGAAAAACAATTCGACTTGATATCTTTTGGGCCGTCAGAGGCATCATTTCTTCCGGCGACATCGTCACCAGCCTTGGCTACATCAGCAAAAAGTTACCGCACTCGTCACCTTCACATCGAGATTTCGCCACCTGACATCGTACGTCTAAGGCCAGGCTTTGTCATTTGGTCTCCCTACCAAAATATGAAGCGGCCAATGAGAAGAGGATCCAAGTCTTCCAGCGGATCGGGGCTTCGGATGATGCTGCCCTCATCCCCTAATATCGCCACGAGAATTGTCTCTGCAAATGCGTCAAGCCTTGCAACAGTGGTGCCTCTAGTGGCCGACGAGATCAGCAACGACCTCTCCGTTGCGTCATTGACGCTCGATACTCCTCTCGTACCGCTTCGACGGAGGGCTCGGCTTCAGGCGAGACCGTTTCGCTTTCTCGATCTTCCTTCGGAATTGCGAGTCAAGGTTTATGAGCACTTTTTCAGTGACACCGATAAAGTTCTCGACCTTGGACCGGACAACTACAAGCGAATCCATAAGACTCTCGGCCTCATGCGCGTGTGCAAACAGATGCATGCTGAAGCCACGCATTTCTTCTACAGTACTCGAAGTATACGGCTGTTTCCAACCTATCCTGGTCGATACTTCAAATCAAAAAAGCCATTGCTAGCTCGATTAAAGCCTAATCAGCGACGGTGCATTACGTCGCTGGAGCTTCGCATCGGCCCAGGATGGAATGCGCCTCCACGGGGATGGGTTGTCAATGAAGTTCTGGGCCTCCAGGATTGCGTCAACTTGCGCAAATTGACCGTCTTCGTTGAATGTGATCCCAGCGACGGTGTGTTCAAAGGCTTTCGCCGATCGGAAGGCTTTTATGAAGGGTTCAGCGCCAAGCTACTCGGCAACGTGCTTGCGGTTCTTCCCGATGGTATCATACTCGAGTTTGACGCTTGGTCCAGCGTCAAGAAAACCGGCGAGATGATGCGCGGCTTGCTTACTGTCGCCTCTCGTTCCGGGCAAACCTTGCAGTGGGGCAACGAGCGTGGATGGACGAATGACTCAGAGGAGGAGAATATTCCCAAGACTGATCAATCACCGGGCCTCACATCCAGCGACGCGATGCAGGATTTGGCACCACACGATGTGTTGGTTCTGGCATGATGTCGAGCGTCAAGATATCAACATGGAACAAGACAACTAGGATGACTATGTATGAGGCGCCAGAACACAGATCACAGCTTACAATTCCCAGAATAGGGACATTTTGATCTTTCGTTCAACGCTAGCTGCATGAATTACGTCCTGTTCAGATGCCGTACGCATGCGACGAAAGTCTTTGCGAGCGGCTTACGGTAACATCGCGGTTTTTATGACCCTCCGGTCGAGCCATCCCGTCCTCGCAGTCTGACGCAACAACTCAATCACCACCCTCACACCGCTCACAAGCCGGATTAGTGATACACTGGAAATACCTGCATGCTGTCAGCGATACTTCGTCGCACTCTCGCGTGGACTTGTGTTCACATACTCTTCACTCTCTTTGTTATCGATGCTTGAGCAATCGCAGAACTGAGGACAGGTCTCTGTGGATTCAGGAGCGGACGATGTTAATGTTGGTGCCGAAGAGGGGTCTGTTGAGTCTCCAGTGTCTTGAGGGCCCCCGGTCTGTGTTGCCGCAGAACTGGGCCCATCAATATCCGTTACTGTCGGCGCTTCCGTCCCTTCGGACAAAAATGTCGGCTCGACTGTCTCCGTCACTGTGACAAGAGGTGGGCTCGATGCCCAAACAGAAACAATCTCTTGTGTGACGATGACATTAACGACACTGCCGTCTGTGGTGATGGTATAGGTGCCCGGCGGCATTGTGCCAAAATCGGTAACTGAAAGATCAGAGATCGCAGTCACCCCGGACGTAGATGTGCTTGCAGTAAGGGTTGAAACCCAGCAATGCTCGCAAAATGGATTGGTTATGCAATGGAAGTACCTGCTTTGGTCAGCGAAAAAGTGACGGCCGATGAACGGGATGCGACGCACTCATCGCCATTTTTGTCTGCGATCCGCGAGCAATCGCATGTGCCGCCTTTAGCACAGTCGTCTGGCGCGGTAGTTGTTGATGTGGACGGCTGATCTGTAGCGAGTAATGATCTCGAGGCCTCGACTTGTGCCGTCACAGCGCTGAACCTGGGAATTGCAACAGAGAAATGAGAGAAGAGCAGAACGCTGCCCCAAAAGGAAATCCAGTTCATCTTGAAGCTATTGGCCGAAGAGTCTCGTGTGTTGTTCTTAATATTGGGCGAAACGACTCAACTGTGCATCGACAACTGACTACGCTTTACATCCTCAATCATAAGCAGCAGAGTCATGTCGCTTCTTATAGTCTAAATGTTGGACATGGCCAGCTGATCTACATCGGCGTTAATCCTTTTGATGTCGTACTGGTGTGGAGTATTGCAACGACTTATCATCGCGACTGTAACATCGGCGACAACCACTTCGGAGCAAACACGATGGTGTCTGCACGGATCGTGGGATCCGGAACTAAGAACAACCGTTGATGGTCATGAGATTCGTGAAAATTCAATTTTTCGCCAACGTCATTCGTCGAAATTGCCATCCGTGGTGGCTGCGCTGATGTTTTCGTATGCGGCACTAAAAAAATGTAAGCGTCCTTTTGGGCCGAGACCGCTCAACCGTTCTCTTGAACTCGGACGCTTGGGATAGCATAGATGCCGCGCACTGACATTCTTCTAGTCATTGATTGCATGCCGTCACGTTTCTTAGCATGGCCTTCTGGGAGGAGCGTTACGTCTTGGCAATCACTCAGTGCGCTCGAGTACCACAAGTTCCAGTTATTTTGTTCAATTCTTCTGTGTTGAAATTTTCGCCTGTCTTTTCCTGTTTTGCAGTATTGTGATACGAAAGCAATCAACGACCCACGACGCCCCAGCTATGCAAACAAACCCTTCCCGTAGGTGTACAACGATGAAGGGCGCAAGTACACGCAAAATGACCGACCATTTGGGATCACACCTGACCAAGACCTTACTTTGCAGCGCCATTGGAAACAATTCCATTCCCGCGCACTGCTTTTACTTCCCTTGCTTTCCGAAGGGTTTGAAGTCGATGTTTTGCCCAGGCAGCAGCTCGTCGAACATGTGCGTCAACGTCCACGCCTTGAGCTTCCAAGGATATAACGATAATGTAACAGACACCAAATAGCGTCACACCAAAGATGAGGAAATGCGTCATCCACCAAAAATGTTGTTGACCCAACGCGCAGTTGACGAACTCGTGCTCCCATTCCCAAGTCTCCTGGTTGAACCACATGCTGAGAAGGCCCGTATTGCCGCCATAATCCCCCATCATGCTGCGAACTGTGATTTCCCTTCGGCCCGGATGTCGTTCCAAGGAAGTGAGATTCGACGTCTTGACATCCTGCCACTTGCGCGCCTCCCAAACCCTGTCATCGGGATTTGTGCCGTTTGTTTGGTCGACAAAGTGGTACGTATCGCAGCCCTCGTGATCATGGCCGTTGAGAATCAGTCCGGGTCGGCCAAGGCCCTTGCCTGACGCTTCTGTGTTGCGGCTGATACCAAGGATGCCTTCAAGGATGCCTTTGCTGGCATCGCCGCTGAGCTGGTATTGCTCTTTCAGGCCACCTCCGTGTTGAGAGTCATGGAAGTCAAAAAAAGGCGCGTCGACGCATATTCCTTCAGGCTTGTACAGGGGTATGTGGGTGAGGAGCAACGTGAACTGTCCTTTGTATTCGACTGCGCAGGCTGTGTTGATGATGGCGTTGATGAACTCGTACGTCGCGTCTTGCAGACCTTGGTCTTTCGCTGGTGTGTCCAGGTTCATATCGTTCAGTACGACGATGCGCAACTCGGGAGGAAGTCGCACAGAATAAGGATTTGTCTCGTCGTGCTGTATTGTGGCGTTGATGTCGGGATCGCTAATGGGAAACTCGAAACGCAGTTCGTAGTTTGCCTTGCCAAAGACTCGTTCAAAACGTTCCATACGCTCAGGCGTCAAGTCTCCTGCATAGCCAATGTCGTGATTCCCAGCCACGTTCATGATTCGCCTTGACCACACTTGTTCGTCTGGAGAGCCATCCAGCAGCCCGGTGAGATTATACTCATATTCGGGCCACTTGGCCAGGTCGTCAGGGACACGCTCAGCACCACGAAATGCCCGATTCCAAAATCGCTGTCCTCTGCGATCGAACTCGTCATTTTCGATCCATTGGCTGCCAAGCAGGTCACCCAGGACAGATACATGGGTGGGACGCGTCCACCAATGAAGGGTTCGGTAGATGTGCGCCAGGTAGAAATCGTTTCCGAACAAGTCGAAGCGCTTGCGCCATGATTCGAGAATAAACGGGACGTCTTCGAGCACAATGTCGATGATGTCGTGCAAGATGATACGAATACGATCTCTCAGGGACTGATGGTAAATTTGGAACGTGAGACGCTTGTAAAGAGATTTGACGTGTGGAAAAATGCCCAGATATTCTGTGGGGATCGAGGTGTCCCCTTCAAGCTGGGGATCACCGAACGCGAGAAGTCGGAAGGGGGCTTGCTTCGTGGGCGGCGTGCCTGTTGAGTTCTGGGCGCTCTTGAACGGCCAATGAAGGCTTTTGGTGACTTCAAAGGCTTCCTCGACGTCTCGCGACGGCAGTGGGAACGCGCATTTGGCGAAGAACGGGTACAAGTACAGGTAGATGGCGCAGGCTACGGCCAGAGGTACCGTGAGGCCGAAGCCATTGCGAAGGAAGGCCCGAACGAGCATGAAGTCAACTGCATTGGGAGATAATGTGAGCACAAGGCAACGCTAGAAGAAGTCGATCAGCAATATAAAGTCGCATGGAGATGACCACCCACGAAGGGGGGAGAGAGGAAAAGTCGTTGTAAGCAAAAAGGGGTTCATGTCATGTTCGAGTTGGCCATGAGTGTTGAAAGTTTCGCGGGCCCACGCGCCGCTTAGTCAGGGGTCCAGCCCACACTGAAAGCCTGACTCGAGGCGCGGATATTGCCGTGTTCTCTGGATCACACATGGACATGATCTTTTCCCCAAATCTCGTGTCATTGGACAAGGCTGACTGCTTTGCACTGCTAGAGCGTACGGACGCCGGTCTGAGCTGCGATCGTCTCACTCGAGTTTAGGGTAGACCATGTCGCGCGCTTGGAATGGTACAGATACAATGCTCACTTGTCGACGTTATATCTGGGGCGTAATTGTGTCATTATGCGGAGACTCCTCGCAGCCTGTAATACACTTCAGCCCCTAACTTCTCAGCCCGCATTCACCGTACAAGAAGCCATTCTGTCTCTGAAAGTTATCAGTATATTTAGGTACAGTGTGCGTCGTAGAGATCATTGCGTCAACCGAGACGCCAACAATGCAGTGCTCACTCAAAAATACGATGCTACCAAATGCAAGACTGACTTCAACATTCCAGTTCAACACTGCGCCTTCGTCCCGAGGTCTTGGCAGCTGCCACATGTCATGCGCCGCCGCAACGGCCAGTCTGCCTATTGAGCGAAGGATTAAATTGTGAAGACACACATCAAACCTGCCAGAATCAGGCAAAGAGAAAATGAATCCGATCGCGAAATGCCAAACGCCGATGCATTGTTATTCTTGGTGTCCGGAATAGGAGACACCACAGATGGAGAAGTCGTTGTCATCTCTGTCGTCGCTGTCGTCGTTTTCGATTGTGTTCCCTCTTGCAACGTGATAGAGGCTGCGACGGTGATGCTGCTTGGCGCTGCTGAAGTGATCACTGCTTTCGCGGCGCGAGCGAACGGCGTTAGGATGCATTGTTTCATCAGCTTGTTGTCGGTCCAGGCGTCGCCCGATTTCGAAGGGGTCAGGGTCAAGGTGTACGTGGCGTCAAACCCCCCAGCTGCCCAGCCGACGAATCCAGCAATCACGTCTTCATTCGTGGCAATGAAGGTGTTTTGCTCACAGAAATTGGTCATACACTGTTTCATGTTATTAAGAGCCTGGAATGGTGCGCGCAATGACGACCTTACCGAGGGGCCCATGGATGCGCCAGTCTCCGAAACGATTGCCTGGCGCTTGTTCTTACGCAACCAATCCGTGATGGTTCTAAAACCTTCCACGTTGTTTGTCGTGCACTGAGAGTAGCTTCCGGAGTTATTAATGTCCAGATACTTGTGTATGTCCAACATAAGATTATCTGTCGAACCATCCGGATTGGTGATGGCGGCCAGAGCATCGGCGCTGCCAGTAGAAACAAAAGTCTCAGCGCTGGCAAAGTTAGTTCCCGGCAAAAGAATAATCTGAGACGTTGCGCCCGCCTTTCGAATAGCCGTGACGGCCGCTTGACAGCTCTTGGCCCATAGATTGATATCGATTTCATGTGGTTCATTCATTAGCCCAAACATGATCCTGTCTTCTTTGGCGTACGCGGTGGCGATCTGTTTCCACAATCCGGCAAACACATCGTCGGTCGGCCCGCCTTGGCCGATGATTTTGCCATCGTACCGTGCAAAATTATGAAGGTCAAGCATGCAGTATGCGCCTGTTTGTAGACATGCTTGCACCAATTTGTCAAAGTTGCCCCAATTGATCTTGTCCAGAGTGCCCGCGGGTTGGCCGGCAGTAATGTATTGCCACGAGGTTGCTGTTGAATTGGGAAATTTAGGTTTGAACACTCATACTTCACCACGATTGCGTATCAACGTGACTGTTTGTGTACGTACGTAGGCGAAACGTGTTCATGCCATCGTCTTCAACGAAATGCTTCATCTGACCAGCAGAATCGGCGCCACCGAGAGAGGCAAGAGGGACTTGGACCCTTGTAGCGGGACATGTGCCCTGCGCAACTTGTCAGTACGACCACACGGGCGGAGAAACAAAGTCCTGCCTCACATCTATGTTGCACCCAAAGTCTATGCCTGCCATGGCGACACCCTGGAACGAAATGTTAGCCGCTTGCCGTCTCAGTTTGGAATTCACGGCCTGTGACTCACGAGATAGTCAATTTCGGCTACTACCCCTCCCCAGGTAGCGAAGAGACAGAGGAATAAAGTTGTGTGCATATCTGACAAGGTACCAACGCGGCTCTAGTAGACCAAACAACCAGTAAGCTCGAACATGTGTTGCTCATATGGCACACGGATGATGAGTCGGCCAGCTCGTTCTGATGCGCAGTTCAACAAACACTTCGAGTAAGTTTTGCGAGAGTTTGAGACACAATTCTGTTCCTTATACGGAGTAATGATGTCCGAAATGCATGGACGGATGGATATCGTTCTGAGTCCGTAGGGTGTCGGTCGTCTCGGACCATCGTGCTCACCCGACAAAGCAGACTGCGAGCGATACTTCCAAGTTATGAAAAGGATCAGAAGCCATCAAGACGCCTTGGTATGAAGGATATTGCTTTCAGCTCCTGAGCAGTTGTGGCGGACGAAGACCCCTTATTTGGAAAAGAAATCATGGGCAAGCCGTGAGGCAGGGGGAAAGGGGGCAATCCGTCTATGGTCTGACAGCATCCTCGTATTGCAATGACCACCAGCTTAGCCGCCAAGGGGTCTTGGGCCTCCAACACACTGCTGCTGCCTTCATCCCTCCGAATCCTTGCGCAAAAAATGGCGCCTCGTTTTGCGAATTTTGGTAAGATGCGGCGGGACGCCACGTCCGTCTGGTGGGGGTATTCTGGCTCAAAAGGTCCAGGGATTTGTCGCTGACGTTGACCGACCTCGAAATAGTGGCTGGTCATTGGATAAGTCGAATTACTGATTGCTGTGATCAAGCGCAGGCTTTCCGTGGCGGGATTAGTCCAGATGTAGGCTTCTCGTATCGAGCCATCCAGTCAGCTGAAGACGCAGGTCAGCTGGCCATGCGACAGCACGTCATCGCCAGTCGCAAACTGCCCGGCACCAAGCAGGGCGTTCCTTCCCAGCACGGTCGGTAATTACTATTAAGCACGTAACTAACTGACGCCGCGCGGCTTAGGTCGGTTGGATCCGAAGACGCCACAAGGGCTACTCATGCACCACTGGCTTCGAATGTGACAGAAATTGTCAACGTTGTCGCCACTTCGGACTCTCACAAGTCCTGGGACGAGCAGTGGCAGTCGAATCCTGAGGGGTTCAGGTCAGGAGAGAAGGAATCAGACAGGCGTGAGGTGCATATTGGCGAAAAAGAGCTCAGCAGCGACCCGCCTGCCATATCCATTTTCCTGGATTCTGCCTCACCGAAACAGCGGAACAGGGGCTGACTAGCGACCCCATTGTCGGATCACATGGGGGGCAGGCTCCTTTGGCCAGTGGAACTTGTAGCACACGCAGCCCCTCTCCAACTGCCTTACCAAAATATTGATGGATGGTTGACCAGATTTTGTATCACGGGGCAAATAGGTGACTAAAACTACTGTGCGCATTGTCACCACTTATCCGGGCCTGATGGAGGTGTTTGAGAAAATGGCCATATTACCTAGCCCAGGCTCTGAGTTTACAAGTTGAAATCTTACTGAGTCAAAAGGGCGCTTTGTAGTGCCTATGAACTGCTAGAAATGTGGACTTCTTAATTGACCGCCCGACAATCCTGCCTGCTTCTGTTTGACGTGACAGTTTGCATGGTGCGTCGCGGCCGCGGGGCCCTCAACTGAGTAGATCGGCTTGACCCCGGCTGATGACCCAAGCCCGCGGGTCGTCCTGGAGGCTCAAGCACTTGTTGGTCTTCCCAATGGCGCTGGCTCTGACTGGCCAGCAGGCTCCGGCCCGATCGGTGCCGCCTTTTCACTTCGGGTTGCAAGCCTTGACACTTCGGGACCGAGTAAGGTGCCGCACTTCACGTGTTGAACAGCGCAAGCCTCGTTTGGCTGAATCTGATGATGCCACCCAATGCGGTTACAACTCCAAGCGCGTCGCTTGCGATGCTTAGTATAAAACTGCGCAACTTGTCCCTCGGTCGAGCACGTTCATTTTTTTTTTTTTTCACGAAAGGCTCCTCTTACATTAGATTGGACATTGACTCTCACGTCATCTTGATTCTTTACAGTGAGAATAGGACGAGCTTGAAATAGTGGCCTTAGTCAAATGCTTTGTCGTGCGCCGCATCCCCGACCCTCCGAAGCCCTGTGATATCCGGGCTTCTTCGATCTGTTCATCCCACAAAATGGCTACATATCTGCCCAGGATCGCAATTATCGGCGGCGGTCCAGCAGGGTTTACCCTGGGTCGACTCTTACATCTCCGGGGAATTCGGGCGCCCATATATGAGTTGCGCGCCAAGCCGACAGCCGAAGATCTGGACAAACCCTCCGGCATGCTGGATCTCCATGACGAATCGGGCTTATCTGCCATTCGGGCATGCGGTCTTTATGATAAGTTCTTGGAGCTGACGGGCGAATGCTCCGAGGAGTGCAAAGTCTACAACTACGAGGGGAAGCTGCTGCATCATGATTACGGCCACCAGTCGCCAGAAGAGGCTCGGCCCGAAATTTCGCGACATCAGTTAATGGAGCTGCTCATCTCCAGCATGCCTGACGATATGGTCAAGTGGAACCACAAGGTGGAAGCCGTCAGCCGTCAGGTCTCGCCTTCAGGCAGAACGGAAATCACGGTGGATTTCGGGCTCAACGGCAAAGAGACATTCGATTTTGTCGTAGGTGCTGACGGGGCGTGGTCGGCGACGCGATCGCTGCTCACGCCCGTCAAACCGCACTACAATGGGATCCATTTCATCTGGCTCGATCTCAAGGCCGTTTCGACCAGATATCCGCAAATTGCTGACTTCCTCGGCAGCGGGTCGACGATGAATATGGCTTTTCACAATGGGGTCTTGACGCAAAGAGGCGCTAATGGTGCAGCGCTTATCTACCTAGTAGTGAGCACGCCCGACGAAAAGTTTGGCAACACTTACGGGTTGACGGACAAGACTTCAGCAGACGCCAAAGGCATGTTGTTGGAGAGGGATAAGTTGTTCGCCAAGTGGGCTCCGGTTTTCAAGCAAATAATCGGGACCGCATGCGACGAGCAAACCGAGGATGATGCCGACAAGTTGCTCGAGATCAAGCCCATGTATGCGCTGCCAGCCGGTAGTCGATGGGATTCAAGATCAGGAGTAACCTTAGTAGGTGATGCAGCCCACCTCATGTCCCCCTTTGCCGGCGAAGGCGTCAACCTGGCCATGTGGGACAGTTTGGACGTGGCTGCAAAGATTGACGCGGCCGTCAAGGCGAGGGCAGACAGCGCAAGTGCATTCCACCACGTGCTCCAACCGTTGATCAGGGAGTACGAGGAAAGCATGTTCGTAAGGGCTGGCGAAAAGGCAGAGGAGTCGCAGGCCAACCAAAGTTTATTTCTCGATTCCGTTAACGGTTCTCACGAGGCGGCTGAATTTTTCAAAGGTCTGGGCGGTCAGCAGCCGCGATAGCGACGCAGTAGCGAAGCTCGCGGGGGAGGCAGTGAGGCCTGGCTTGCCATTTTGTAAGCTTAAGCTGTGCAGCATGAAGGACAGGCATGTCCGGCGTGAGGTGGGGGAGATTACTTCTGTTCCGGCAAATTTATCGGGCAAGTGTGCGCAGGACATGGATCGAGCTTTCCTTGAATGAATGATGGATAGTATGCATTACGTTTTTCATTGAACGTGCACTATTGGAGCCTGCCAATTTAATCCCTCCGCATCTGCTGAACGCCTGGCTGTCCCAAAAATGACGTCAAAATACTCGACATCTTTTCAGACCCGACGTCCCGCAATCCACCTCCCTCCCTTCAAGCCCCTCCCGTAGTATATCGTCATACAGGATAACACTGAATGCTCAGAACAGCGCAGCGACGCAAAGAGCCAAAAGAGCCGCAGCGGGGTTCCAACGGTTTGAGGCACTGCCACTCCTGCCGGAGCTTCCCGTGCCCGTGCCTGTACCCGTGGTTGTGGCCGTGGCCACGGGCGGGGTTGTATTTCTGATGCTGCTGGTAATGTCGGAGCCGATGGTGGTGGTCAGATCAATGGTGGTGGAGGAATTAATTGATGGTACGGTTGAGTTCAGCGTGCCGTTCGTGTTGTTCAAGCCGCCGATGCCGCCGATGCCGCCGGGGCTAATGGTAGGGTTGGGAGCATTGGGATTGAGCGACGGCGACAAGGTAGACAACGAATTGATGCCACTCGAGACAATCACGCTGCTGCCGAGGCCGGAGTTGATGGTCTGGGCACTGACAACGGCCGCACTGAGGAGGAGTGTTTGAAAGGCGTGCATTTTCAGAGACGAGATCGAGGCAGATGGTTTTTCGTCAAGGTGAATGCAAAAGATGCAAGATTGGACAGGGCAATTATGGAAGTCTACTGGCAGCTAAGGCTTGTGTGTGTGTTGTTGTTGATGAATTGTGAGATGGGCAAAATGACCAAGCCTTGCTGACGAGGGCTCGACTTTTTTATACCGAAGCCTGGCTACCAGAACAAAAACGTCAAGGTCAAGGTACCCAAGACCATCACTCGATGATGACGCTGTTTAGTGTCTATCTGCAACTCATCAAGTTTTCAATGCCGGGCCAGCCGTTCGATGGCAAGTCTGCCCGGTGGCGATGCACAATCTCCAACGGTCGACAAAGATCAATCCTCTGCAGCATGCGTGGGGCGCATGAACGTGGCAACTTTTTGGTTCCCGCGCGCATAATACAGCCGAGACAGGATGCGCATTCCCGGACTGACTCGACGCCTCGTCTCGTCTCACGAGGGTTGCTTTAACTTGCGTACGCGGCCTTGCTCTGAGCCTCCCCAAGATCTGGTTCAAAGAGTGTCGAGCGGTCTTATCCAGGAGACGTCTCTTCTTTTTTTCCTTGTCCCGAAACAACAGTCAGACTGGCATGCCTATCAATCTACCATGCTTTGTCTTTAATGCCAATCGATGAGTCCTTGTAGCATAGAGTCCGGTATTTGACGTTCCCTGTCTTCAAACGTTGAAACTGTGACATGTCGTTCCTTCAGTGCCATGCTTTCTGGTTTCATAAATTGCCCATTGATAAGGACGATTATTGCTCAGAACCCGCCCTCGTGTGGCTATTTTCGGCTTCTGCTTCTCCATGAGCCGCCATGGTACGTGAAGTCAGAGCTATATGATGAGGCAGCGCGTCTGTTCGCAACATGAGGCTTCAACAAGCACAAAGTCATAACGATGAAGGCCAAGTGGTTGTTTTGGAGAATCCAAGAGATGGAATTTTTGGCAAGACCAGGCCATTTCTGAAACAAATCGCCTCGAGGGCATTCGAACCCATGAGTTTGACGTGGGCCGCAACTATGCGCTAAGCCCAAGATGACGAACCTTAGCAACCCCATCTTATTGACATTGTGGGACACAAGTATGGCACTGCCGCCTGATGGGGCCAACCAAGTCTGTGCCTCAGATGTCTCTTGACATTGGTAGCGTGCAATTCATCTTTCTGGTCAGCCTCTCCTACACAATGTTCCCCCCGACAAGTTTTCTCAGCCGACATCAAAACCAGATGCCCGCCATTTTCAGTGGTAATGCTGCGTTGCATTGAATGATCAGTACCTCGTGGGTAGATAAGTTTGTGCCTAAGCAAGTTTCAGCAGACTGCGAGGCCGAATAAACGGGTTCATAACGCAGGGAACTCGATATTGGTCCTCGAAAGTTTTTCAACAGGTCAATTATGCAGATCTCGCTAGTGGACCCTAGAACATTGCTTCAAGTTCGCCACTTCTGTGTCTCAATCTTCTGATCAGATCGCACATCCTAGCGCGTGCCGCACTCTGTCAAATGGGCTTGCAGGTCTGACGAAAAATAGCAGGCAAAGTATTGATACGTCGTTCGCTCAGAAGTAATTACCCTGCCAAACCTTTCACAGCCCTATCAGACACCCGAATTTGACAATAATCTGCATGCTAGCTTTGCTAATTATCCATGGGTTTAGCGTTCTAAATTATTCCATTTCAACTAAGCTAGCAAGTTGTGGAAGGCATTCCCCTACACACTGTAATGAATCAAAAGTGAGAGCTTTTTAGTGTGTCAACTGGTATCATCCGAGATATTTTGACTGTCTTTGGAAAATATAGAGTATTGAGGATATCTTAAAGTCTTATGTTTTACTAGAATTGTAAATTTTAACATAGAGCCAAAACTTGACTAATGTAATTTTCTTTATAATATAATTTACGCCTAGACTCTAATAAAGAGCAAGCTACCTAAATGTTCCTAGAATCTCTAAAGAACTCCTCGTTGTAATCCAAGATTGTATTAAGACACTTCTCTTATTTTGTTTTGATGCACTGGGTTATCACTAATACTAGAGTAGGAAAGAGCTAATATTTTTAATAACAAGCTGCATCTAATAGAAAGCATTATTAAGTTACTAGTCGCGAGCTAGCTGTCAGACCTAAAGGTAAATAGGCTTCCCAACGCGAGATGAATTGCTTCTATAGCGTAATGCTGCTTCAAAATTTGTTGTGAAACCGTGCGCAAGATCTCTACACTAAGCCCTGCCCACCACCAAAAGGTTGCCCTGGATTTTGCTTGCGAATGCAAACCACTAAGATTTGATCTGGCAAATTTATTTGCCACGTATTGAGTGAGCCTTCCTAGCTCTGACTTATAATCATCACCAGGTAGAGCCGATGCTTCCTCGAAAATACAAGATGCGGAGACATTTTTGGACGAACTCTGGCCCTTTGAAAAACCCTAGTTAAGGCTCTATCGGTAGAAACTCGTTAATTTGCAAATCGCTGTGCGTTCTTTGTCCGTTATTTATCACTGATGAAACACGGCACCGGCCTATAATTGATCCGTGGATGCTACTGTTTCAGATGGCCGCGTCATCTCATGCAAAAATCCCACTTGCGCAGGGAAAGGCGACGTCTGACTCGTCTTTGGGCTAGAGCAGCGCCTCCCCTTTTCCCGAAGATCCCATTTTCCTTATCTTCTCACTTTCGCGCCCATCTGCCGCGCAAATTCGTCGTCAGTCGACTCCAATCAGATTGTTGAACTCTCTTCGTCTTGATAAGTCTCGAGGACAAAGGGTCACGAAATTCCAAGAAGCTCCAAGATAATTTGCTTGTCTAGACTGCATCTGCATTACTTAGTGCAATCTGCTGTTCGGCGTGCATTTCAGCTTTAGAGTACCGCCTCTCGACATTGAAATAATGCTAATTGATGACGGAAACTTAAATCGTGAGGAATCAAGAAATGTTCTCCGGTAAAAAAACACAAAGTCGTTCAATTCAAGATCCCAGACGAGCAGTGCTACCTTGCTGAAAGTCTGCATCAGATATTTTGTTGCCTCTGGAAATCCTTTGCCAGTCCAGCGCTCCATGTACTTGGCAGAATTTACTCTGGACGAGTGGCGTGCGGCGATCTCGGCAGTGGCCACGATAGCTACTTTGACATGGCCCCAACCTTTTCTTGTGTGTTATTTGCCCCCTTTCCAGTCGAAAGAGGGAGAAAACGAGAGGTATCGCCGAGCATAAGAAATAGGAGAGGTAGGACTAGCTTCAACGCAGAGGAGGGTCGCACGCATGACCAGCTTACATCCTGCAACCGGAACAGCTTGACGTGAAATGATCGCCATAGTCTAATAAATTGCTTGGCTGAGCAAATCTTCCCTGTCCCCGGATCAACTTCCGCGTGGCAGGACAAGACAAGTGTGTTGCTATCAGCCCAATCTCGGTTTTCCCGGAAAAAGCCACCTCCACCACAGGACTCCGATTAGACTTGTCGTGCGACTCAGTGGCTTAGAGGTCAGATGATTCAGGCCATCATTCCGATTATAAGCGCTCGCCCACCACTTACGCGTTTGCTTAAATTCTGACGGATGTCTGAAAAAAAGTGACAACCTTCGCTGCTCAGTGACTGCAAAGTTTGCTAGCATCACGGAAATCGAAAGTGAACGAAGCGTCATGACTGCTCTGTAAGAGGGCAGCACCGGGGACAGGGAAAGGGTCTCAAGGGGCTAAACCAAGCGGGAGACGTCAGATAACGCGCAGCCCAAAGATGCAAACCATGGGGTCCAAAACGGAGTTGGAGGGGAAGAGTCCTTTTCTCAAAGACAATGAATACCTTTGGTATGGCAAAAAAACGAGGCATTTACAGAGCGAAATAGTGACTCGGACCGTGACATCTAAGGTCTGTAGACATCTTTTTGTCGACTGTGAATGCACATAACCGCTTCCCCTCAGAAATCGTCCCAGCGCATGACCAATTGTCAGCCTGACAGAGGGCGGGCTATTGAAATTCCCAGCTCAATGCCAATGTTCAATCGTTATCTGCTTGATGATTTTTTGGGTGCTTAATCGCCCTTCCACGAACAATTTAAGATGACTAGACATCTGCCGGAAAAGCTTTCCGGCTAAGTTATTATCGACCATCTAATTGGTCGTGGCATGGCCGAGCGTGATGTCAGTCTGTCTCGGAATGCGTCCATTCTACAAATGCGTTAGCATTGGCGGAGAAATGAGGGCAGTCCGTTCACAAATTAATCCGCAGCTAGCATGTACTGGACGACATCATCGTCGACCCGTGAAGAGACACAGCGCAGGTAGCCCCCACTTTTGTCACGTCTCAGACCCCCTGGTCAATTCATGCTTTTGTAAGCCATCGCGAAAGTCTATTGTTAGTCGAGTCAGCAAGTGGACTCAAACAGTCGTCAAGACGTATTCCGAGCACATCCTCGGGCTCCCACTCGGAAATCTCATAGGCATTATTCCCTTAGCAGAGAATGCGAGATCGCCCTTATATAAATACATATAATGTCGCCACCGCCGTATCAGGAAGCAAATCATCAAGTCTCACCAAATTCGGCCTCGCGGGTTCGACGAAACCATACTCTCGTTAATCTTCCGGCTTCTTCCGAATTTCGAATATGCTTTACCTCGCTATATTTCCCTTGCTAGCGGCTGCTGCGCCGGGAAGCTCTTGTCGTCACCAAGCGCAGGCATCGGCCAACAGCACTACAAACATCACCCTAAATATACCTGAGTTATATCCCGAGAACATTGACTATGATCCTCAAGGAAGAGTCGCCTACCTAAGGTATGTTGCTCTCTTAACCTCACCGCCAAGCCTTAAGATTCTATTTTCGACCTCCCGACACAGGCTAATAAGTCTAATGTAGCATGTTGTACAAATCCGCCGTGGCCGCTGTTTCCCACGACAGTCTCTTTTCGAGCAATGGTTCTGCACAAACGAAATTCGAGATGATCAAATTCGACAAGTTAACAGATCGACCAGACCTGCATTGCAGTGGAGTTCAGTGGGACAGTAAAGCCAACCTTTTGTCGGTCATGGTCAATGCTGGAGCCGCTTTTGTTCCTCCCCAAAATGGCGTGAGAAACTTGTCTGGAGACAACTTCTTGGTAAAATATGATCCAAAGACAAAGAAGGAGAAGTGGCGGGTCAACTTGACAGACCTAGCGCAGCAGAAATGTAGCGGTTTTCAGGATATCGAACACGACGACAAGGGGAACTCGTTTGTCGTGGGCACGTTCCCTGGCTGTCTCGTTCGTGTGACTGATGAAGGAAGCAAAGGCACCGCTACTATGTGGGCCAACTCGTCTTCGACCAACAGTTCCATTGCGGGTTTTACGGGGCTGGCCCGCAAGGATGACTTCCTGCTTGTCCTTGACGATGCCAATAAAAAGCTACTTCGCATCAATATGGCAAAAGAGGATCAAGTTCATCCCGTTGAATTAACTGGGGACCTCCCCTCCGACCTGGATGGAGTTTATCTGCCTGGTGGATGCCATGGCGAGGTGCTCCTGCTCTCTTCAAATACCGCGGGAACGGTCGTGCTCCAGTCCCCAGGTGGCAAATGGGACACAGCCAAGGTCGTTGGTACTATTGCAAACTCGCAGTCAGACAAAAAATTGTCTGCTGTGGCAACTGTGGAAATAGAAGGCAAAATTTTCGTTGATTTCGAAGATTTCAATGATCCTGAGAAACACGACAAGTCCCGCTTCTTCCTCGAAGATATCACAGCTCAAGTCAAAAACCTCACTGGTGAGAGCTGCAAGGATTTAAAGTCGAAGGACATGCAATTACCAAAGAAGGAACCTGAGCCCGAGAGATCCACACTATAAGATTAAAATGCTGTTTTTGAGTTCATTTACCAATATTAGCTTTCTATATATATATTTAGTTCTTCTATGAGGCCCATCCTCAAGGCCACATGCTGCCTAGGGTTAACGTCACAATGCCCATTCAGAGGTCACTATTTGTGACTTAAAAATTGGTTCAGCAAGCCCTAGGTGGCAGGCTCAAAAGGTCCAGGCTTGTGCTGTGACTATAAATCCAATATTATTGATGCATTTGTACTCTTCGTTCAATGCCAAGTTGTCTCCTTTCTCGCCGAAAGATACGCACTGAGGGGCGAGTCTAGAAGAGTCTGCTTGTCTTTTCAAGTTGCTACGATGAATTGTGACTCCGGAATCGGTTTCGGTTCTGGTCGCGAAGACAAGACTCTGGTCGAGGTTGCTCCCCCTATATCTGGGGCTGCGATAAGGGCGGTCAATCAGTTGGCAGCGGTTGGTGTTGAGGATCCTGTGGCTACGAAGATGCATCTTCTCGACTCGGTGACTCTTGTAGTACGGCAATTGGAGCTTGTGTATCGGGATTATTGTTTTGCGAACTAGCGGAAAGCTCTGCAAGCGCGGCTGTCTCTGCCATAAGGCCGTCGACGAAATCATTCGTCGGTAGTTGTGAGCCGACAGCCATCTCGGATGAATTTCCTGAATATCTCTCAAGCTTTCTGATCCAAAAAAAAAAAAAATTGGACTTCATCACACACGTTCGGGCTTGACTTGCCGAGCTTCACTCCTCAGCCGCCGCAAGACATGTTGATCGATCCTTGGGTGGATTTTGAAAATGGCGTGGGGTGGCCAGACTTCGGTGCTGAGAAAGCGCAAAGTTCCTCAGACATCCCTCAAGCTGCGAAAAACACCGACAGAGTTGGTCACAGGCACGCAAAAAAAAAAAAAAAATACTAGCACAAAGCAATGTTTCTGGACTTCGCGTGATGACTAGTTCGTGTCAACAGCGGCACAGCTCTGATGCCGTGTGCAGCTCTCATTGGACTTGGTTCAGATAGACGCTCGTCGCGTGACCACAAGTTTTTGAATGGGAGTATCTAACGAGCCTCGGGCTTAAATGGTTAGATAGCATCGTCTTTTGCATCGAGTTGATCTGGCTGTGACTCGGCAAAGCACCGTGAACTTCCACATGGGTCAGGCACAATGCACATTGAAGACTTATTCATGGGTCACGGTAAGGGCAGGCTCTGTACATGCCAATAAATGCTACGGACCCCGAAGATGAAAATGGGAGGTGTAAAGAGTCGGCTTGAACGCTTCCTGGTTGGTCCTGCTGAGCAATCCTCGTAGATAACGCAGCTCAGCACGCTGAAATAACTAGCAGCTGTTGTCATACAAAGCCTCTTCTCGCTGTAAGCCCACAAACAAGAATCCCAAGTCGGGAATGTCTGACAAACCCCTCTGAGTCATATTGTCGTACCTCGCAGCGTGTCATTAATCACGTGTCAACATAACTAGCAATGCATATCGAGGCTGAAGAATGAAATGCTGGTATTATTCGTCGCCCACGAGACGGTCCACTATCAGTTCTCGCCATTCAACAAAAGCTACCATCGCGTATCGGGAATGCATGATCACGTTCTGAAGAGTCCTACATATGAAAAAATTCGAGCCAGCTCTCATTGCATCCTCGCTCGGAGTACCTCCGATATCCGGACTGCAGTCTTCGGTCAGCGGGGCCGGCCAGGATTTTCTCTATGATGATGTTTTGGACCGAGTGCATGATACCCGCTTCCTCAAATCTGCGTCAAATGCGATTTGAGCCAATGGCATAGGGAAAACGGGCTCGTTCAAAAAAAAAAAAGACATTCGGCGCGATAGCTCATTTCCTCTTTCAGAACCTTGGAACTTTTCCAGAGCTTGGATGTTCTCTATGCAGAATCAATCGCAACATCCATGGGTTGATTGTGACGTCTATGACTCCGCTTGTCGCTCACGAGACTCTCCTAATTGAGTGTTCCAATCCACAGCAATTACCACATCATGAGCACATCGTACCATCCTGGCTGCCGTGCCGCTGTGGCAGCCATCGAATTGCCTCCTCATCGCATCGCGGCAGCCAATGTGAATACGATACCAGCAAGCAAATCACAATTATAAATATCCCACGAACAACATAATTGGCGAAACTTTTCAATGAAAGACAAGCTCGAGAGGCGGGCTTACACATCAATCCTTCTGACCTATATTGTACACATTTTCAACCATGCGATTTTTCTCGAGCTTCACTTTAAACCTCTTAGCTCTTGTTGTCTTGGCTACGGGCCAGGAACTCGACTATCTTGGCAGTCTCCAAGCCTTCGCCTACGGCAAAGTTGAAAAAGAAGATGCTTCTGGCGGCTCGGTGTGGTTCGATATCCCCGGGTTCTCACCAGATAAACTTCCTCTTATCCAGAACAATGTTGGTGTCTACACTCTGGATAACTTTGAGACTTTAAAAACAATTGCCGGACTGGGTCGCTTGGCGGCCAAGAAGGGAAAATGGGGTGATCTTGTGTATTTGCACAATGTTTTCGCCATGAATGGCCATGCCGACTACACGAATGTCGCGAGCAATGAGATGCGCGATGGTCTTCTCGCCGCCGTGACAAAATCTGACGGAACCACTGTGGACTCGGATCTCGTTGATCTGTATATGAAAACCTCCTCTTCACCCGCTTTAGTGGAGGCCTTCAACGCACTCCGAACGAGTCCTGTTACTTCGATTACCGCAAGATGGACTAGAGAAACTTGCAGCCGAGCTCATCAGGCCATTAAATCCCAATGCCGAGCTCTCGCCGAGAACATCCACTTTAACGCCAGTATCAAATCTGGCGGACCCCGATCAATCTGCAGAAGTGGCTGTTGCATCAGTTGGAGCGCAAATGCGACTTTCCAACTTCAGAATTTGTACCCTGCCGCGAATTATTGCATTAATGCGTGCGGGTCAGCTTCTGTCAGCTGCGAGGTATACGGTGTCAGCCTCCAAGGAACTATTGTGGATCAATGCCTCAGCAATCGAGCTACGGGCTGCAAATAAATGCAAAAATGATATTTATTTTTTGGTGGACAGACATTTCCAACATGCTATGGACCTTGTGAGCTTGTCTTGATTATGTTTATCAAACAATTGAGCCAGGCCACCTGTGACAATTGTAACTGCTACTTGACGCCGCCACTAGAAGGTTTGCCCATAGAATAGATTGGACTTGTCTGTAGTTCACAGCTATATTTAATGATGATCATGCTCTGCATTATTTGCCTCCCCACATACCACAATCACCGTCTCCAGGAGCATGTGCATGTTCAGAGTTGATCGTCACAGCCGGCCCTGGCTCGGGGAAATTGACATCAGTGCCTTCGTAGGTGCATTTGCCGTTTCCAACGTTCGCGACGAACATATCTGGTCGATTGTCCAAAGTGTCTTTTACAGATTCCGTAGCAAGCTCAACGCTTGACTTGACTCGAATAGCCGCGCAATTCATGTACATTTCGCGGTTGCCTTCGTTGTTGAACCACGACCAGGCGAAAAGAACATCGCCAGAATTCATGATGTGCGGTAGTGTGAAGTTGTAGCTGCTTTGGCCTTCTCCAGGACAGCTCCCAATATAAGAATGGAAAACTTTCCAGGAGCGACCGCGATCGTAGGAAATGGAAGCTTGACAACTGCCTCCGTTGTGGAATGTGTCGCCCGTAATGGTCATGGAATATGTTTCGCCTGAGGTCCATTCAGCGACTGGCTGGCCCTCTGCAGTGCCGAGAAGGTTTGCATAGCCCTTGCATGGGAAGTCGCTCCCATCCGACTTGAGCGGCGATGTCATGTCATAGTCGATACGTTTGCTGAATTCGTTATACTGTGATCTAAAAGGGGCTGGTTCTTTCATTTCCATGTGTGCCGTGGCGCATCTGGCCAAGCTCAAATACGTGCCAAAAATACAAGACAGCTTCATGTTTGCCAGGTAAATAGGTCAATGATGAACCGTGTATGAATCAACACCTTTGATCATCGACTATTCTTCTACAGAAGCGATGCTTTACTTATAGTTCTCGCCTCTGGACAATTAATGCCGGTCGCATCTCGGCTAATGTCACCATTCACGGATGAAACATCCCCTTGCAGACATCAAATTTTCCCAAATGCCTTTTTGGACTCTTCCCGGCGTATGAAGGCGGAGCTTCAATAACAGCTTGAAATCCGAAGCCAATGATTATTGATGTTGCGTAAACGGAAACGGGAAAAACCCATCTCGAGCGTCGAGGCGTGTGGTTGATGTAAAATCTCTAACATCTCAATGGCAGGTCTACAGGAAGGACTCAGGCAACTCGTGTTGAGATGCGCAGATCGAAGTGGAATCGATTGGTCACAAAAAAACCTTGAATGTCCTGAGGATCGACGAATTCATCGCTCGACTCTTTATTAATTACTGCGTTAAACGTGGTCAGGCACAATTGGAAAAGTAATTAAAGATGGAGGGGAGGTTGCAGGAAACAAAAGATATCTGGTACCATGCCATTTGCAACCATCCTGAAACATGTGCGTGGGCTGATTTGTATCGCGTCTTTGCGATCAAGACATGTCAATCGATAGGCGGTGTCCGTGCGGCGATCCAGCCAAACGTTATAGAATGACAACTATCACACTGCCCAAGATTCTGACGGAAGGTTCGGTAAAAGAGGAAATTTTTTGACTCGAGACCTTCCGAGCAGCCCTGCGAAAGCGTCGCTAAGGTCCGGGAATGTTCGAGCGGTCAGCGCTGAATCGCGTTGGTCAGGAAACGACGAAAATCAACCTGCAGCACATTTCTTGAGTGTAAACGACAGACGTAGATAAGTAAGAATCTTGCGCGCCTGACAAACCTTGTCGAGACGCCAGTATGTCATTTTCTCCGGTTCGTTTCCTAATGTAGGTCTTGGCACAGGGCCTTGATGGAGCACGGGGTCCCTCATTGCCTTTTCCCATGCCAGCGGATGCTCGCGAATCGGCCCGCACGGGCACTTGTTTGTCTCAGGCCACGGGCCTAGTCGAAAATTATTACGCTGCATTTGCAGATGCTCGCAGGTTCGAAAGAGACTTACGGTAGCCATCACCTGCGCCGCAGCACCGCGTTCCGTGCACACTCCACCAGATTTGCTTTGGCTGCAAGAAACGGCATGACCGTCTGCCGTGCATACCTTTCTCCATTTTACAGTGATCCGCCTTTGCAGGCCATTCTCTGCCGAGAGTGGTCTGAAAACGTCACTGAAAAGGTGGGAAGCCAAGTGAGTAGCCCAGATATGCTTCCCTGAAGCGGTTGTGGTCGGAGATTTTTCAGCGATGAAAGAACCAGGCACATCGACAAGCGCGCGGTACAATAGCAAGATCAGATATTTAGAGACACCTGGAAACGAAACCACGCGGGAGATTTCATTGCACCTTCGACGCTGAGAAAGCAGCGCCGTTTCTGAGATAAGTTCTACATGCGCAAGAGCACAAGGCGCTCTGATTCTGCGAGGAGCTCAGGGCGGGCTTCGCGGTCGTATGCCCCACATAATCGGTTGATTGAGTCGTGATTGACCTGACTTTGCAATTGTCGCGGTACATAATAAGGGTTACTAAAGACGTCAATTATAGGCCAGTCATGGCTGCGCCATTTTTGACGTGACAGCAATGCTTGCACACTAAATGCAACGATTGATAGAGTCTCAAAAGGTGCGCACATGCATTGGCGTATGCTGAAACGTGCCTTGCCAAAAAAGAGACTTGCGCCGCTCCATAGTCCGAACTCCGTACTCCGTACTCTATTGACACACGCGATTACGCAGACGATGGGATATTAATAATGAAGATGGCAGGAGACGGGCATTGCCGGACTTTGTAGCGGACTTCTCAGCGGCAGCTCAGAACATTCATGCCAGCGCTTCGCTCGGCCTTTTGTGGAAACCACGGAGATTAGGCGGCTTCTAGTCTCCTGGCGCATGACGGGTCAGTTATTTTGGTTAGAAAACGAACAAACTCGTCGCAACGGTTGGACGCTTTGCAAGGACTATTAAAAAAGTGGTATCCATGGCCACCTCATGTGCCGTTCATGGTCACACAAAGACAGAGCTTCAGGTATTTCGTGCTTTCTATTTCTCCATCCCTGTAACATGCCTCGGACTTTAAAGCCTAAACTCCCACGTCGAACTTATGCCACTGATCCCTAAAAAATAAGTGCGAAGAGCTGATGGGGCGCGGCCGTCGCGGTCGTACAAAGCCACGGGTGGGGCCTAGTGCTGCCGTCAGCCGAGAACTCCCTCTGTCCTCTTTTACTCATAACGTTTCGGCTTTGCGCCTGACGCCGATTAGTCACAGACTAGCGGCACAGGACGGACCGGCCTTTACAGCAATGGCCGGACGCCGTCGCCACACACTCCTTAAGGGAGATTTCGCTTTAATACCCAGTAACTCCCGATCGGCTGGAATTCTTGTTCGGGAACCATGATGCTACGTTGAGACATAAAGTGCGGGGATAATTCTTCTTACCGCACTTAGGTTCACCTCTCTTTGGCAAGATGAAGTCTTCTAACCAGTCAAGCTCCGTACAGGGCGAACCGACACTTCCTAAGACTATACCATATTGGAGATTAATTGCTGATCAGGCTGGCTTGACGCAGCATGTCCGCGATCACGACTACTTAGGTTCTGGAACAGAAGCAGATCCATATGTGATATATTGGGTCCCGAATGATCCTCGGAATCCTATGTGCTTCAGCAAGTTTAGAAAGTGGTTCATCACCATCACCGTCGCTGTTGCCACCCTCGCCGTAACTCTGGTTTCATCGGCTTATACCGGAGGAGCCAAGCAAATTATCAATGAATTTGGCTGCAGTCAAGAAGTAGCCACTCTCGGCGTGTCTCTCTTCGTTTTGGGATTTGCGATTGGTCCGTTGCTTTGGGCGCCGCTGAGCGAGCTCTTCGGTCGTCAGATTCTGTTCATCTTTACATATGCTTGCCTGACAGCTTTTAATGCCGGCTGTGCTGGCGCGCAGAACATATGGACCCTTCTCATCCTACGGTTCTTGGCGGGATCCTTTGGTTCATCGCCGCTGACCAATGCTGGAGGCACCATCGCCGACATGTTCGAGGCGGATCAGAGAGGCCTAGCAACGGCAATTTTCGCTGCAGCTCCATTTCTTGGCCCAGTTCTCGGTCCAGTTGCTGGAGGCTTCCTGGGTATGAACGCGGGATGGCGCTGGGTCATGGGACTTCTTGCCGCGTTCTCGGGGACCCTTTGGATCCTGGGCACACTTTTTGTTCCAGAGACATACGCTCCCGTCCTCCTTCGTCAAAGAGCTGCTCAACTGTCCAAGATTACCGGGAAGCACTACATCAGTAAGGTTGACCACGACCGGGGCAAAGTTACTTTTTTCGAGTCGTTCAAAACAGCCTTGTGTCGCCCTTGGATTTTGCTCTCGAAGGAGCCTATCGTGTTTCTCCTGTCTGTTTATATGGCGATTATCTATGGATCTTTATATCTCTTCCTCTCCGCATTCCCTATAGTCTATCAGCAGTATCGCGGTTGGAATCAGGGCGTATCGGGTCTCGCCTTCTTGGGTATCATGTTCGGAATGCTGGCAGCCATCGTCTATACCATTCATGCCAACAAACAATACATTGTCACTCAAAAGAAACACGGCGGGACAGCCCCACCGGAGGCTCGATTACCACCAACCCTCGTCGGTTCTATTGCTTTGCCCGTGGGTCTTTTCTGGTTTGCCTGGACCAACGGCCCGTCGATCCACTGGATCGTCAGCATTCTGGCCGGAGTCCCCTTTGGTTTCGGGATGGTCCTGGTGTTCTTAAGTGTTTTGAATTATCTCATTGACTCATACACAATTTTCGCAGCTTCTGTGCTGGCGGCAAACTCCGTGCTACGTTCTCTATTCGGAGCAGCCTTTCCACTGTTTACGCAACACATGTACAACAATCTGGGAATTCATTGGGCTTCCAGCATACCGGCCTTTCTTGCTCTGGCTTGCGTGCCGTTTCCTTTCCTGTTCTATAAGTATGGCGCCACTATCCGCGCCAAGTGTCAGTTCGCAGCCGAATCTGCTAGTTTCATGGAAAGGCTGCGGCAACAGCAAATATCGTCTGAAGCCAAGCCCATTGAACATGAAGAAGCCGATAGAGATGGAAGTAATGCCCTGGCTGATTCATCGAGCGAAGACACTGTGGCTGATCGTGGCGGACGTGCCTTTACTCCAGTCAAATCCAGGCATTCCCGCGCCTCCAGTCGCACTAGCGTGAATGCTGGAACCCCGCGGTACGAAGGAAACCCCTGGGACATCGACAGGGTAAACACGCATACCTCGTTTGTTGAAAAACAAGAACAATAATCAGGCATGGTCTTGGAAGGAAGTTACGACAGTACGAGAAGCAAGAGACTTTGTACAATGTGCGTTTTTTGTAAATTTAGTGTCACACTTTGTACCATGGTCACCCCGCGGATACTAGCATAGTGTCTCTTTTCGGCTCGAGGAACGACTACACAGTCTGTTCACAACCGCGAATCGCATAAAGATAAAATACAAGTATTGGTAATCGACTGATCAGACACAAATTGAGAATGAGAGGAGGTACAAAAATGTACAGGCACCTGACTCGCATTCCAATATCAATAGTATTTGGGACTTGTCGGGTCCGTCAAATCGAAGATAACGGCACTATGCGGGCGCTACCGCAATGATTTTGTCAGCTCCTGGGACCTAGAATACAGACGGTCAAGAACTTACAGCGCCACCTCGGGTTCGTGTGAAAATGTTGTCAAAGTCAATGGTGCGGTTGAAGCTTAGTGCGCCATTTGGCAGGATATCAATCCAATGCCCTTTGTAGTCACCTGGGGTATTGAGAACAGAGATCTACATCGATGATTAGCGGGGCGGAGATTTTTCCCTTTGTCATAGGAAGATACATACGTCGCCCGCCTGAACGAAATATCCGGTGACAAGCAAATTCTTTTTGTCCGGCGATATCTTCACATAGTGAGGGCCGATAATGGGTTGTGTTTCGTCAGGATCGTCCAGTCTCTTGACATTCTTCAGATCGGAGATATCCAGTGCGGCAACGTGGTTGCCAAGCGTCAAAGTGAAATAAGCCAACTTGCCGTCATCAGAAATGTCGGAGTAAATAGCGACGGAATCTTTCGCCTTCGCACCGAGATCATAAAGGAGTTCTGCAACACCTTGTTTACCAGCAGCGTCTCTTCGAAAGGGGTATATAATCCACACTTGGCCAGGATTCACAGCTCTACAAGTAAATCAGTCAGTCTTCTGCCTCCTATTCGGTGAACTGCAGGAAATGGCATGAGATAGGGTGCTTTTGCACAGACGTTGCTAAAGCTGCGCTTTCTTTGTTTCCAGGGATGAACTTGACATCCTGAATACCACCTCCCTGATAAACTATATGTTAGCCATTGTTCGGGACTGTCGCGCAGCATGCATACATTAGGAATCTGAATTGTTGAGATGATGCTCCGATCATCGAGCTCCCACAAGCGGAGAGTGTTTGCCTTTTGAATGCCAGCTGCGGAAACAGGTTTGAGGATGGACAGAGGCACAACGTAATCCGAAGTCAAGATCAACTTGTTTTTCCAGTCAATGCTGAGACCATGAGGGCTGAATTGCTCTCCTAGGATGTTAAGCTGTGAAATAGCTTAGTCAAGTGCTCCTTGGATTCCCGCATGGGCTGCACTTACGATTCCCGGGACATCCTCCGGCCACTCGTGGATGATGTTACCTTTGGCATCTGTCTCCACCAATCGTCCAGGAGACGTTCCCACAGCACTGCCCATATATGTAATGAAAAATCCTCTGATTCATGTCAGTAAGAGTACCGATGGAGGAATAGCTGATAGCCACACACCCTCCTGGCTTGGCGCGAATCTCATCCGTAATTGAACTTAAGATAGCCCTGTTACTATGGGTGAACTTGGGATGATACGGATCACTCGAGTCCCAATAATAGGCCGTATCTTGCGTTTTAAGCAGTGAAAGTAGGCCTCCACCAACAAGTGTTTTTCCGTCCAGACTCGACCCCAAATGATGGGGTGAGTTTCCACTGCTAGGAACATCAGAAATGTGAACAATCTGGCCAAAGGTATCCTGCAGCGCTTAATATTAGCATTTGATAACGTTGCTATTGAACGCAAAACTCACATCGTCCAAGCTCGCTGTCACTAGGAAGTCTTTGTGCTTGTTATCGCCAGCACCCGTCCAGAAATAACCAATCTTCTTTGGCTTGATGTTTTTCACCTCAAAAGGAGGACTATCCAGTGGAGGCGTGGGAACCTGCAAAATAGGCAGAGGAGGCGCGTTAGACGCCAGCGGCTCCGTGACGCCTGGTATAGCAGGGACCAATGGTGGGAGACTGAGATCAAGGGGGTTTCGCTTGTCAAAGGTACGTGTCCCGTCAACAGGATTAGCAGCCACCAAGTTGGTTGGCCCGCCAAGCAGAAGGATCATGGAAGCAACACGTCGCATTTTGAGGGCTTTATGAGATATATTGAGCAAATTTGAAGTAGAAGATGGTGTAAAGAAGATAAGCGTATGATTAGTACTGAGCAAATTTGAGGGATATATATACCTGCTCAGCTTCGCACATTTGCAGCATGCTAAGGCACTTGAACTCGTTCCGGCCCTCATCGGATGCTGTGATGCCATGATTCTAGGCAAATGGCGCAATTGGCTTCAATGTCACACATCCGCCAGCAATATTGCTTTGTCTCATTTCTTGTGATACTTTTCCCGACGACTTAGTCTCGTTAGGGAAGGACGTCAGCAAGCGCCATCTCGCGAGAGCGCTCTTGGGTGACATGCAGTCAAAAAGCTTTTGACGCGCCAGGCTGAGCTAGGATCACTTGGTCACATTTATTGCCAGGTTTCCAACGCCGATTTTCTGCTATTATGATGAAATCCACACGGTGCGCTGATCACATCTCGCTTTCTAGATTGGGATTGGCGCCAGTACAGGCGTTGTGAGGCTACATGCGGTATTCGCAGGCCACAACATTAGATTCCGGGAAGCCGCTAAAATTGCAAAATTTAAGCTTGAATGTGCAACACACGATGGTCAAAGAGGCAAGGACAAAGCAACGACGGTTCCAAGGCTGCGATGGATTTACAAGTTGATTTATGCGAGGAAGCGGTGCACAATGCCCTTCTTCATGGGAATTTGCATACAAACACAGCGTTCCCGGCTCATGACAGAAAGCAGTTCAATTGATACTTGGCGAGATTTTCGATCACGTGCAAGCTGAACGGCAGGAACTTCTCGGCCTGACAGGCATTAGTCCAGATTAAGGGTCGCAGGTAAGACATCCAAAATTTCGCGTCGTTGCTAGCGCAGGCAGTGGTGTTGCTCTCATCCCGTGACAAAATGGCGTGATGCACGCCACTCTTTCAATTAAGATCTCGGAGCGCCGAACAATGCATCAGATCACCTCAAGCATCGGTCTACCATGGGAAGAAGGAGTTTGGTCATATTAGATTGCGAATGAGGCAGGAAACGTTCTTGGTAAGCCCACCTCGGCTCATAATAGTAACGAGTACCGGTAGTGTTCGGCTATTATGCCTCAAGAAGCTCATTTGTGCACCAGCCCAGCCCTTGAGACATACTTATCTTGCTTCAATCCTAGACTCACCATATTGTACAGGCTCCATCCGCGATAGTTCTTTATTGGGTCTTAATGACGAAGAGGTTCAGGATGCAAACGTGGCTGCTGCCTGCGAAGCAGCCGGTCTGGGTTGATTTGTCTCGTGGCTCCCAGAAGGCTACCATACTTAACGCAGTGGCCACGGCGTTTCCGGTGGACAGACACAGCGCGTGGTCAACAGTAGGGCCTTGATTATGCAGCCGGAGCTACTGCTTCTAGACAAACCGACCAGTGTTCGACGTGCCGAATCAGAGCAGCTGGTCCGAGAAACGCTAAATAATATTCGGGAGGGCCGAACCATAATCGTTGTTACCCACGTAAGTGCAACCTCTGCACAACCGGGGAATAAGCAACTTGTTTTCATGCAGCGCGTCAACATTATAAGGGATATCTGTGTCATCATTGTCATGGCTGGCGGCCGCATCATCGAGCACGGCATGCACAGGGAGCTGATGGTGAAGCAAGGCCACCATTTCAAGATACACCAATCCTCTGCACATTTTAATATGGTTTGTGCTTTCCTTTACCATCTTTTCACTTGTATATAATTCATTTTCAGATGTGAGGGTCATGGGTGCAATTTGATAGAGGTTGAAAAAATCTATGTAATATATTGTGAAGAGTTGTATTTGGTGCAGAATATTAAGAGGAACTCCTTGAAAGACAGTAGGAATAGCGGCGGAGGCAATGTTTGAGGAATGGTCATAGATGCAGCTAGCCAGCCCATAGCTGGGGTTTGATAAGTAGTTATCTCATAGCATTTCCTTTTCATTTGAATATATATATTGTGATTGATGAAGTACTGTATTCTGTTTCATTAGTCACTTGGCTATCGTCTAAGTGATGCTATGTTCTCAACTTTGCCTAGCCATGCTACAGTATCCGTGGATAATCCCCATCCCTAATGCCTCCAACCCATCCAACGCCCGCCAAGGTCTACTTTCCTTCTTTTTCAACCAGCTGAAAGACTATCATGGCGCCAGCATTTGCCCCTGTACCAATTAGTACCAATGCAATGCGTTTACTTGTCCAGGCCAGGCAGGGTGAAAAGGAAAAAAACTCGCCTGTCGCAGCAGCTACAGACGCCTATTTCATGTTCTCCTGCATGTCAGCCGCAACGATAGACCCCGGGACATTGGTCCGCAGCACAGTCGCATCCGCTACAACGTCCCTATTGGCTTTCGTCTCGGGGCCCAGCTGTGATATCAGGTTGGCGGCGCGGCTTTGCGTCAGGGCCGGTGACCGGTGATACATTATGCCGAGTTTGGCGGGCGAGCCAGTCGCAAACTCGATAGAGACACCATTTGAGGACTTAGGGTTAGGGATGAAGCTCGTCAAGAACGCGCAGTGGACCCGACAGGTGTGCCCACACGTCCTGGTGGATAATGCCACATGATATGGGTGCATAGCTACACGTACATATGTAGATAGTATGTAGCGCTAGCTCGTATCACTCGCTTACCCTTGCTTATCTTATCTTCTTACTAGTCTACATATGTATTGGATTTGAAATACTGTCATAGACTTTCGCTTTCGCAGCTAATGACTTTGCTTGGCTGAGTTACTCGGAAGAATCACCGAATTATCTGTTTCTTAAATCCAAAAATCTCTTCTTAAGCTTGTTCGAGGCTCGCACAGAGAAAATAAACACGCAATGGCGTCAAAAAAATCCAATAACACTCAGACTCTCGCGTCGGCCGCAAAGGTGCTTATTCAAACGTCTTTAAAGAGCTCCCACTCCATGTACGGCTTCAGCACGGCTAGCTGTCAAGGCTATGATACAGCATGGGTTGCTATGATCTCGAAAGGACAAGCAGGTCACAGGGTCTGGCTATTCCCGGAAAGCTTCGATTATATTCTAAAAACACAATCGCGCGACGGGAGTTGGGGCATCCATCCTGCATCGCAGACCTCTGGGATTGTGGATACCGCCGCTTCCCTACTAGTCCTTCTGAAACATAGAAGAGAGCCATTACAGATCAACACTACGTCAATCCACGAACTCGACAGACGCATTATTAGTGCTACTCGATCCCTTCGGGATCAATTGAATCAGTGGGACGATATTAAAAGGGCTAATCATATTGGCATGGAGATGACGATACCATCCTTGCTCCGGTATCTAGAGGAGGAAGACGAGTCTTTAACTTTCACTTTTCCTTGCCAAAAAGTGCTTGAGAAAATGCACACGGCCAAGCTATCTAGCTTCAGGATGGAGTCCTTATACGAACAGAAATCTTCATCGGTGATACACTCCCTCGAGGCCTTTATTGGCAAACTTGACTTTGACCGACTTTCTCACCATCTTCTTAATGGGTCTATGATGGCATCTCCTTCTTCAACGGCGGCATATCTAATTCATGCCTCGAACTGGAATGATCAAGCAGAGGCTTACTTACGCCACGTCATTACGACAGGTGCTGGTTGCGGAGATGGTGGAATCCCAGGGACATTTCCTACCACATATTTCGAGTATAGTTGGGTATGTGCACATATATCTCTTGACTAGAGCTCGAAGCCAACTTGAACCTGATACAGATACTTGCGACCCTCTTACAGTCAGGCTTCTCAAGAACATCCCTTGAATGCCCTGAGCTAGAGAGCATAGTCAATATTCTTGAGAAGGCACTCGAGGAAGGAGAAGGCATCATAGGTTTCGGTAATTACAATCCCTTTTGCTCATTTTTTTAAACTCTCAATTTTAGAGATAGGCTAACCAAATAAAAGGTCCAGGCGCTCCAGACGCAGACGATACAGCAAAGGCGCTGCTAGCACTAAAGTTACTCGGCCGTGATGTCAGCCCGGACCAGATGATTAGAACCTATGAAGGAATATGTCACTTTACTACGTATGGTTCAGAACGAGACCCCAGCGTCACAACTAACTGCCACGTCCTCCTTGCTCTGCTTCACCAGAGCGATGTGTCTATCTACTACAAGCAGATTATTAAATTAGTCAAATTTCTTTGCAAATACTGTTGGACAGGCCATGGCAAGTTGAAAGATAAATGGGTAAATCAGGCTTCGTAAAAACCTGCGGGACGACATTTGCTAATTGTGCTCTGCAGCATTTAAGCTATCTATACCCAACCATGATCCTAATGGAGACTTTCACAGAACTGATCAAGCTATTTGACGTCTCTGCATTTTCGGAACTAGCAGGCCAGAAATTAAAAAAAAGAACTCACCTTGCTCTATTTCAAGCATGTTTCCGCACTCTTCTAGATCAAGGCGAAGATGGATCTTGGGGGGGGCTGCCAGAGCAAACCTCTTATGCCATCTTGACGCTGAGAAGATCGCGCAACGTGTGGCTTTTCAAGGATATTCAGGGAGAGCTGGAGACTGCCATAGATCGTGGGATTGATTTCCTCGAAAATCGCGATCTACAGAATTCAGATTACAGCTGGACATCAAAGACAGCCTATCGCGTTGGGTTTGTTGCAGAAGCATATGAACTCGCAGCTCTTCATAGCCGTCACTACACGCACTACGAAGACGGCCCTATCGCTTATCCGAGTAACGCCAGAACGGACACATTTGTGCCCCTTCTTCGCCAAACACAACTGTTTTCCGCTACCCCTGTCTGGCAGCTTCGAGCAGCGATAATGGAGTCGGGTTTATTTGCTTCCTTGCTCGAGGACCAAGAAACCAATGTGTACGCCCAGCATGCATTCCAGGTTGCCCGGGGCCAATATCTCGATCTCATTTTGTTGGGCTGGATCAGCTGCAACAACACAGGCCATTACTTTCTGTCGAACCAGTGGGTCTATAACATGATGCTACTATCAGTCTACTGTGTACAGACCAACGAGTACATCGAAATGATTGCTGCACCTGAGCATAGCAGCAACTTACCTGGTCTTCATAAGCTCATCGACGAGATCATTACTACCACCGCGCTGCAGAATGCTGACCAAACCTTCGAAGCATCTGAAGATTACGGAACTGATGAAAAATATTATGCAGACCCTGTTGGAACATTCCCGTCGCCGATTGGGGCCATTAGTATCTGTTTGGCTCGCTTCATAAGATATGTTCAATGTCACGAGCTAGTGTTAAAAAGCAGCTCATGGGATCGAGAAAACCTATGCCGCAAATTAGGAGCTTACTTGCACGCACGCATAGCCCAAAGCGAAGAAAAGTCACGATAGTGGCTCCCCAGGACCAAAATGTCTCCTACCTAACTTAGCCAACGTACTTCGATTGGGTCCACACCATAGGAACCAATAATTTGATGATCGTATTTCCATTTGCGTTCGCGGTCTGTCTCTAGTCTTCTGAAAACTCTGGGATCGAGGTCTTTCCGACAGCGTCCCAGAAGTATCTAATAGCTGCAGGAATATGCCGTCTCGCCGCAATGAGCCGTATGCTTAATGATGTTAGCATAGTGGCGCGTGACAACGAAGAAAGGAATTTGAGTTCATTGCACTTCGAAGAGTTAGTTCGATGAGAAGTAAGCAGCTGTAATATGGCAATGGCCTATAACCGAAGTTTAACGCAGTATTATCTTGCGACAGATTGACAAAGATCGACGAAACTATCAAAGCCATCCAAAACACCCTAACGGCAGTCAGTATGACTGTTTCTGGTGACCATGATGCCTTGGTGGCGATCCGATTGGCAATCAGCGACTCACAAACCTCCCCTGGGCTGGTAAATAACACTGTCAATCAGATGCAAAGCGCCATCGTAGAAGTCAGACAAACAGGCAACCATACCCATGCTAGGATAGCGGCAGTCAGTGACACAGTCACCGGCACTCGGAACGACTTAGCGATAATCAATGGGGTTGCGAACCAAACTCAAGCTTAGGGTTATCGGAGAGGGCTCTAGGGTGTAGGTGTTGGGTCGAGTCGGGTGTGGCGCAGGGTGGCGCAGAGCGGGTCCAGGTATGGCGCGAACCATACTTTTTTAGGGGTAGTTTTTTTCCTTTACATATATATAAATAAAAAAATCATAATAATTATAAGAAAAATTCAAGGATTCTAAAATAATTTTTTCTAATTATAAAAGTGCTCTCTATCTTAAGATATTTATTGATTTTCTTTATGTGAATTTTTTCTCTAAACCCACCTTTTCTAGAAGGTTATAGAGCCTTTAATATAGTTTATTTAAGCTAATTAAAAAAATTAGGGAGGTTATAGAGCCTTTAATATAGTTTATTTAAGCTAATTAAAAAAATTAAGGAGGTTATGGAGCCTTTAATGCAGTTTATTTTATAGGCAAGTATAGTAAGGTCTAGTATAGTAATATAGGCATGTGTTTCTAGTGCATATACTTTTACAAAAAAATCATTATAATTATAAGAAAAATTTAAGGATTCTAAAACATTTTTTGCTAACTATAAAAGTGCTCTCTATTTTAAGATATATATCTTTTCCTTTTCTTTATAATTCTAGAGCTTTTAATATAGTTTATTTAGGCTAATTAAAAAATTAGGGAGGTTATAGAGCTTTTAATGTAGTTTATTTAGGCTAATTAAAAAAATTAGAGAGGTTATAGAGCCTTTAATATAGTTTATTTAGGCTAATTAGGGTTTAGGGTTTAGGGTTTAGGGTTTAGGGTTTAGGGTTTAGGGTTTAGGGTTTAGGGTTTAGGGTTAGGG